>CM076572.1:1156140637-1156295404 GCA_034641835.2 Pinus albicaulis | reverse complement strand
AAGAGGTCACTTGACTTGCCTTTTTATATATATAGAAGTCTAGGGAAAATGTCAGATAAGTTTCAAATCAAGAAATAAGGCAATGAAACTTCTCTTTTTCATCATGGTTTGATTTAGCTATTGGTGTTAGAGGAATTGAAGATACTAGACAGAGATTGGACTTCCTTTCTTTTCATGAGTGGTTATGAAATTGATGTTGTCACTCCTAAGAGACATTCCAAACCATGGAACATTTCATCACCAACTGTGGCAGAGGAAGTTGAAGAAGGGAATAAGTCATCTCTTCTAGAACCAGTGAGCATGGAGGCAGAGCCTTTACAGAAGGTTGACACACCTAAAGCAACACCTGAAAAACAGAAGCCAATAGTTATCAAACGAAGCAGCAAGAGATTTACTAGGATCCAAACAGTGGCTAAAGGAAACTTAGAGGACATCTTACATGTAATTGACATTGAAGAAACTCCCATTGTCCAAGCTGAATATGTTGAAGATGGAGGAAGAAAGCTAAAGAAAGGTAAGACAACTAAAAAATTAGAGGTTGCAGGTGATGATGCTGGTTTCATGTTTCAACCTAGAAAGCCAATAACCAGGCATGCAAGAAAGGTCATGGAAAGCAGCAAAGATTTTGAGAAGGTCAGTGAAACTGCTCAGCCGCCAATCATTATAGATCTGTCTTAACCTGCAAAAGAAGAGTTGGTTATCATCAAACAAAGAAAGGGTAAAGAGAAAATTAGTGAAAATTCAGAAATTGAAACCCTTAAAGAGCAGTCAAAGGTGGTAGGGGAGGATATATCACTTTTGAAGAAAGAAGCATATAAACACAAAGTTCAGAAGGTTCAATTTGAAAAAATGAAGGAAATATGGGAAGAACAGGTAATAAGTGTTTCAAAGACCTTGGACAATACATAAAAGTTGATAAAATGGACTCAGCGACTAAGAGGAGAGGTAAAACACATCAGAAAGATAAACTTGCACTTGCAATCCAAGAATAGGGCATTAAAAATCCAAGTGCAAGATCTGCAGGAGCAATTGGATTTGATTCATGTGGAGTTGGAAAAGAAAGGATTGAAAATGACAGTGGTAGAGGAGCCCATTAGTTGTAAATGAGGAGGAAACACCACAGTAGTGATAAGGTAAGATGAAATATGTTTTAGGAGTTTCATAACATGTAGAGAACCCAAATTTTGCAGCTGGAAGAAAATTTTTGAAGGTAATCTTGAAAGGAGAAATTTCTATTTTTTTGCAACTTTTCGTAGTGTACCCCAGGCTTGAAGCCGGAAATACGCTACAAAAAAACCTGTAGGTGATTTTTTGGTTTTAAACTCAGTTTGAACATGTTTTAAGGAGGTATATCCATGATTGTAAGGTGTCATGACATGATAAAGATGATGGAACAACAAAGAAGTAAAGAAGATGGATGGAAAAGCCACTTTTCCCATGCTACTAAAACTCGCTACGAAACTATTTTGTTTTTGTAGCGAGCAATTGTTGAAGAATTTTGAGCATCTTAAATGCATTTTTTGCCCGCTGGATATCTCCAACATGTCAAAGGACATTATTAGCAGATATTTATGACCTAAAGGGAGTGCAATGAAGACAATTCATTAGTCAAAACAACATTGAAGATAAAGGTCATCCATTCCTAAAAAGAAGGGTTATGCTACACAGATTTAAGGGTTCTTTAAATATGTAAAGTGGTGGTGAACTTAGTCATGTGTCCTTCAAGCATGTGACATTCATTATGTAACCATCATGTAACTATTTCACAGATAGGATAAAGGAATGTAATAAATTGGAGATAGAGTCTTATTAGGAGTTGGTTTCTTTAAAGATAACTGCCAGTTTTCTATTTTAAGTTATTGATTTAAGCTATGTAAGGTGTCATAGTAGAATTCGAGGATCTAGCCACCAGGAAAATCATCCATATTGTAAATAATGTCTATTTATAGACAAAAAATCGAAGAAGCAAAGGGTTGGAGAACATTTGCACAAAATTGTTGCTTATATTTTTTTGACCATTATCAGTAATACAAAGTGACATTCTACTTCTAGACCTGAGATTCTCATGATTTTTTTGATGTCTTATTGATCTTTATCTTATGTTTAATCATTTGCAGTAGATTTCATCCCTAATTACTTAGAATTCATAATATTATGCTCTGACTTCCTTTAGTGGTGAAATGACCGTGTTTTCCTATGTTGTATGTGTGAATTATCTATGTTTAAAACCTCTATATGCCTCAGCTTCCATGTGAAGAACCACTATCACTAAGACTACTGATTTTTGACTACATAAGCCCAATGGTAGCAAGGCTGCATTTTTTAACCTGCAATCATACAAAACAAGTTACAATTCCATAGAGTTAGCCATCTAGTACTGCTATTATTCAAAATCATAAAACCCCCTTGAGAGAGCCCTCTCAAACTGAAGAGGCTAATCTTCAGTTAGAAGTGGTTTGAAAGAGTTACATTGAGTTGATTGATGAGCAGCTAATCAAGATCAATTTGGTGATAAAATCATGGATCATGAAACAATTACATACAAAACTCTTCTCACAAGAGCCCTGAGTACATCAGCTAATTGTCTCGCACTGTCATACAAAAATTGGCAAATTCCTTAGCCAATTTACTGTCTCTAGACAGATTGCCTTCACTGCAAAATCCCTACTGAATGCAATCCCTGAATTGATGCAATCCTGCCTGACTTGATTGCGCAAGTATCATGGGCACATCCAATGTGTGTTTTCTTTCATGTGTGCAAGCGGATAATGTCACAATTGATAGTCAACTTCCCTTTCACCTAGAAATCAACCGGGTCTCCACTGGATCTGACATGCATGCAACTAATATTAGTAAATCCTCAGTTGCATGTGAGATCTCTGCATGTGAATTAAATAATATTTAATTCACTTGATATCTGACTAATTTAATTTTAATTTAATACTAGCACAACTGAGTTTAACTCACTTAACTGAGTTAAACTATTTACAACTTGTACAAACTCATCCACCACCACACTTCGAACTCTGTTACAACTAGAATTACTCTGCATGTCCCAGCAACCAACCTCTAACTCAAAATTCACTTAGCTAAATGATTTTCCACTTCAATTAACTATTTAAAGTCCACATTGAGAATAGATTACATTTTAATGCCCATCTAAATTAAATAATAAAAATAGACATGCACCTAAAAATAGCCTGTGGGCCCCACCCTAGTGTAGGTGCTTAATTTTCACTAGGATCATGGGTGCCAAAAAATTTCTTGTTGAATCTCAACAAATGAAGCAACATGGGAGATTGGTTTTATTAATATTACACTACTCTGCAATTATCATAAGCATAATAAGGTGGTCCATGGTTAAATGATAACTCTTAAACCTAGCTTTACCTTTAGCTTGTTTTTTGTAATTTTCTAGCCATATATTGATCATATTTTCTAGATTAATTCCATATAAATTGGATAAAATAGGGTTATTTGTAATGGTCCTTTATTTTTTTCTATGTGGTTCACGGACCTTGAAGATTGGTTATTTTTACGTCCACAAAATATTTGTACCAAGAATATCCACCGGAAGGGATAACTTCCTACCAGCTCAACCACAGAGCCTAACCACGAGGGTGTCGAGAGAACTGAACCCATGGTCTCTCAATAGAAAAGGTGTTTTAACGATGGGGACTCAACCAGTTGAGCTAACCCTTAGGGATTCTTAATGGTCCTTTATTAAAATAATTTTATGCTAATATATTTTTGATGTGTTTCTATAATAAATAAATCCTTTTAATTAATATTGAATAACATAAAAATTTAAACTGGGCTCATTAACCTTCCCTTATTTCTTCATGCGATATAACGTCTCAGCAAGAAGGAAATTAAAAAATGGCTCTTTTTTTTGTGAAGTATCGATCATGCATCTCCCGCAAGGGTCTGGATAACCCTCACTAGCTGATTGCAGCTTCGTCAACAGTTTCGTTCCAGGCATGAGTTACTATTACCGAGTAAGTGCAAAGGTTAGGATTTTGACAGGTAGGTTTTGGAGTGGGGATTGTCTATCGGATATCGAGGAGGCATATGATGGATGGAGGTCAAGATTCACATGCTGAGATGGATGAAGAAATTGTAGATTATTAAGATGACCCATATGAATCAGTGTCGATCTAGATAGTGTTGCCACCTCAACCTACAATTATGGACTCATCGGCAGGAGTAGGGTTACCAGTCTCACAGGTTGTGGAGGATATGGTTCATCGAAGGTGGTTTTTGGATGCCCTAGTTCTCATGACTATGTTAGTACTTATGTAGCTGGTCAGACTCTGCTAGGGCTTCAAATTTTTGGGGTTTTTTAGGATCCTTTTTTGCTATCACATTCTAACCTCCCGATTCCATCACCATCCTCTCTACAATTTTTGGAGACATGCTTCAACCCTAGTTCATTAGTAAACTGCAATGAGGGCTCCCTCTATGAGGATGGGATCTTGGGAGGGACAACTTATTTCTCTAAGTTGGGTCCCTCTAGGGTTTTTTTGGTGTCATATGGTGGACATAATCATCCCATTGATGTTGCAACCCTAATTTAGGACCTTGAGATTTATGCACCTGCTCTAACCTCATGGTTTTTTTCTGGTATCCCCGTAAATTATTCAGAATGTCTACAGTTAGA
Organism: Pinus albicaulis; assembly: GCA_034641835.2. Taxonomy (NCBI): domain Eukaryota; kingdom Viridiplantae; phylum Streptophyta; class Pinopsida; order Pinales; family Pinaceae; genus Pinus; species Pinus albicaulis. The sequence goes on along the minus strand of CM076572.1, from coordinate 1,156,290,744 downwards.
AGTTAGGGTCAGTTCCCCATTAGATTCACAGTCACAAGATTTAAGCACTCTAAATGAGGGAACACAAAAGAAGCGAGAGAAGAAAAAAAAGCACAATTAGAGAAAAAGGAAGGTTGTTGGTATTAGGGGAGGGTATTAGGTTGTAAGAGGTCATTGACACAAAAAATAGTGTATTGGTCGGAAGGTTTTGCGGTAGAGAATACTCAGCATCGTGTTTGAAGAAGTGGGTCACAGAGATATGGGGATAAATTCTGGAAACATTAGCGTCTGTGGTGACCATGAACAGAGGATGGTTTACTTTTTAGTTCCATATATCAAAACATGCTACTTGGGTCTTGTCAAAATATTGGCACATCGAAATGATATCAGTTTTGTTGGAGTGATGGTGCCCCCTATTCTATCTAGAGAGAGAACAGTTGGGGGCATGACCAATTTGGGTGAGATTGTCTGGGTTACCTATTCAAATATGGATTGAAGATATGCTTAGGAGTGTTGGGAATGATTTTTGGGTTTTCCTCGATTATGAAAAATCCTTTATATAATCTTGTAAGATGGCATATGCTCAAATCTTTGTGCATCTCGACAAAAGAGAAGGGTTGGTCCAAAGCCTAAAGACTCGAGCTCAAATATATTGAACTAGATGCCTTAAAATCCTTCGGCTCGCAAGCCAAGAGGATAGGATTTAGACAAACCAAAGCACGTCTCCTCCTCTCGTCCTTCATCTATAGGGGTCACCAGAGCCTGGGAAACAACATTTTCCCCACTTCGGCTATTGTCTCCTCTCTACATCCTCTTGATCCATATAGTATGCATGCTTTGGATGTATCTAATCAATATCAACACTCTAGGTATAATTTATCTCGAAGTAATTTAAATTCAATTTATTGTGCCTCGGCCTTCATCCCTACCTATTTCTCGACCCATTCTCCTACCATTCCAATAGTATATCAGGCCTCTTTGAATTATAGGGGGGATATCTTATCCAAGTCCAATTCCAGCCATAGATATTTCCTGTGATCTTTGGAAAAATAATATGATTCCATGGGGCGAGGGCTTGGCATGTCTTCCCCTCCAAAAATTACCAAATATGCCCATGGAAGACAATATTTTATATAAAAATCCATTCATAAGGCTAACATGGATGTCAATGAAGGTATATAATTATCACTTGAAGGGGTTCTTAGAGCAAGAGGCAATTTGAAACTGGTTACCCGATGAATTGGATCTCGTTTAACTACATAGGGTTGGCTAGCCCCGCCATGAAACTAGCCTTTAGGAGACTCTTAGACTTAGAAAAGGTAGATGTGGTTTTTTTAAAAGAGACTCTTGGGAACAATTCCCATATTTTCTCGCTTCTCGAAGCTATTCAACCTCGTTGGACCTTCCACGCATTATATGTTCAAGGAATATTTGGTGGCATTGTTGTATGTATTATTGGTAGATCCATGAAGCTTTTAAATGTTTGGCAGAGGGAGGGAGTATTAATGGAAGATATTTATTCACAAGAATTAGGTATGGATCTTCGTATTGTAAATATATATGGCCCCTGTCACAAGCGATTGGATTTCTAGGAGTGTAATATTCCAAAATGGAAAAGACAGGAATATAGAACATATGCACAATCCCAACTACGGTAAAATAAGAATTAAACACGTAGAACTGGAAAAATTCCGAAATACATAAAAACATCATAAACATGGGCAGAAAAAAGCTGATCCATCTCATTATATATAAACATAAATTGAAATTACATAGTGCTCCAAAATGAATGCACTCAAGCCACAAGATGGCTTAAATACACCAAGGAAACCAACCACTGGAAATGTGTGCTGCTACTACTTCTACTACTGGAAACTATTATTATTATGAAGAAGAACCATGTGCATAATGTTGTTAGAGTGCTCAAAATGCTCCATTCTTTTAACCACGGACTCTACTTAAAAAACCCATAAAAATCCATAAATGGTTTGGCCAGATTTTAAGTTTGGATTTTCGGCCTTTTTTGAGTTACCCACTGCATTTTTGTTGCCTAACTTACGCACTCCCTGGGAATTAGTGCTGATATGGGGCTGAAGGAATAATATATCAGCTACAAAAACACCCAATCAACTCAATAGGTGAAGGGCTGGTCCCCTCACTAGAAAATAAGCTCAAAAATTGGAGATTTCTCTCCTCCATTGCTACACCCCTGCAACACAACCCAAATCTAAAAATAACTTCGTTGTACATGAGACTGAAGCTTGGCCAAATGCCTTATTATGGAAGTATAGTGCAAATTCATCCAAGAGCTCCTCAATGGAAGAGGTGGGATTCCCGATCAGGAACACCCTGTGCTAAACAGCACAACAATTGCAACTAAACAGTTGAAGAATGCAAGTAGTCTAAACAGACCATACACAAAATAATAATCCAAAACATGAATAATAATGGTTGCTATCCCCTCCATATATAGCATGAGATCCTCCTCACATTGGGTGCCATCCATACTTGCCACCAAGCTCATGCAAGTTTTCCTCCACTAAAACTGTGTTGTCTCATCATAAAGACTACTCCTCCATGACAACGTTGTTGATTTGGTCAAAGTTGACTGAATCAACATGATCCAATCCCTATTCAGACACAAAGGTGCTTAATAAAACTGCTTATTCTTCCCCCTTTCACATTAGGAGTGTTATTATTCCTTCTAAATGGGTTTTATGAGTCTCCCCACCCACTTATTCACCTACCTAATGATAAAACAAACTATAATATTCCATTTAGATGAAGTCTAAATTTTTGGAATATTATAGGGAGGATGTCATGAGATCATAATTTATGCAAGTGGATAATATCATTCTAGGAGGTTATTTAAATTTCTAAATAGGTCATGTAGAATCGTGGGGAAACCATGCTCAGCTCAATTCCCTCTCATATTTCTTTGTATAGATATTGGAGGATAAAAAATTGATCAACATTCACGTGGCATGTCTTCAACCAACTTGGCTAAATCAGAGAACGAGCTATGCCATGCTAGCTAGACGCCTTGATCATTTTCTTATCAATGAGGCTATAATGGAAAAATTCGAGAAGATCACGAAATGGGTTTCCTTGGGAGGGATTTATGATGATTCGCCTATCTATCTAGAGATAGTTGGTGTATCTCCAAAACCAAGCCCCCCTTTAAATTTAACTCGACGTGGCTTCGTGATCCAAAATGGATCTTGAAAGTCAAGTTAAATTTTTCTTTACGTCTGATGACCAAGATGGTCCTAGGAAGAAAAATTAGTCTCGGCTTGTGCAGGAATTCACCATCTTAGTTACTTACAAAAACAATGTTATTTCAAAGAGCTTGACACATTGATTCCAATGGTATCTCTAGGTTTTCATTTGGCCTCCAAGTGATTGAGAAATTTTCTATCAAAGTTTGAGGTGAACAGGTGAAAAAGGGCCTCACTGACCATGTGACGATATCACTGATCAACACATTTCAAGGTCAAGTTCACGCAACCAAGTTTCTCTCCAGTGCACATTTTCAGGCATGTGATGTGATTCTAGTTACTGGTTGATTAGAGGTTCATTTTATCCATCATGAGTACATTAAGAAATATAAGATGCAGTTGCAAAAAAATGGTCTTTAAACCATGAGAAATTCCATGTAATAAATTATGTGCATTTTATTTAAATGTAAAAAACTTACCTAAGGATAAATACTATGGTGAAGAGAAAATGAAATACCATGGTGCACATGTAAAACATGCCTAGGTATAAAATATGAAATGGCACTAAATCTATGGTCTAATTTCAAGCGCAATATATATATATATATATATATATATATATATATATATATATATATATATCATACCCTAAGGTCTAAGATGGAGCAAAAAAAATCCATAACCTAAGGTATGAAGACTATATGGTATGGGAATTTGTTGACGGGAAAATTTGTCCAGCCAACAGTAGGGGATCTCCCTGGTAGAAAGTCCCAATTAGACCTTGAACCATTTGGAGTAGGGATCCCGTCCGGGGTGTGGGTCCGGCTACCACTTAAGACGCCTTCCCTTAGGTCTCAAAAGAAACTGATTTAACCTGCGAACATACACTTATTCACATGATACAGAATACAGGATTGATGCGTTCAACATGAATCAAACACTATGCGTAGCAAGATTATAAATAAATCATGTACACCTCAGGAGATGTCATTAGCAACACATCTTTGGGGGTAATGCTTATAAGGTAGTCTGACCACAAAAGAAATAGTTCTTTATGATGAGATATCCCTTGACTTTCTGAAAGATAAAACGAAATGCCAACAAAATAGTTCATTAACATTCATTAATAGAGAAGATGATAAATTGAACATCATTAATACAACACAGATAGCCGTGACGCATAAATGATGACATGAAGAGTGCAGCTTCATTAATCATAGGATGCTTTGAAACTGTACAAGCAATACACACAGTGTTCGCACAACAAAACACATCATAACCATAGGGTGTTTTAACAAGAATTTGTATTCATATGCACAAGAGTATAATCTTTCAACACAATGCCATGTAGCTCTTGAGTTTCCAAAAAATAAAAGCCCCTTTACACTTTCCCCGTAGGGAGCTTTATAGCACAAAACCTGCCCTTTGGGCTTCCCGACTTTTCGCCTGCCTGCCTGTTGAGTTGCCTTGCGACCTTGAAGAGGTTGCGACCTGCCACCTGTCAGGTATGTGCGACTTGCGACCCGAATAGACAGTGCGACCTGCGACTTGGGTATACAGTGCGACCTGCAACTTGTCCTGGTGGTGCTACCTGCGACCTGCCTCTAACTGCTGCTCATGACTTGCTGCTACCGGGCTGCGGAGATGGACGCGCAATGTTGAGGTCAGGGGCGTCAATCTGCTGCTCCTTGAGAAAACCTTGCCATGTCTGGTACTCTGCCGCTATGGGGGAAACCAGAGGAACCTCCTCCTTCAACTGATGCATGCATTCCAAAGCATTTGGCACTAGGGTTTCCCTTTTCTGTGAGATCTGGTTCGAAAGCGAGGCAAGTTTGGTATAAATCCGAACTGGAGTGGAAATAAACTGACTTAGATGTTCTTGAGATGTTGCGGGCTTGGGAGCAGCAGCTGCTTGCTTGATAGGCTACAGGAATGACTGGATGTCCTGATCCACTTGCTCCCAGACTTTCTCTTCGTCCAATGCCCCAAGCGACGGAATGTGGTGCAAAGTGTGCATCGAGTCGATACCGCTGATCAGGTGGTTGTAGGAAGACATTACTTTGTCCAGGTCCTTAGATAGTTTGTCCTTAGTTTGTATTACCATACGGAGCTGAACCTTAGCATCCTGTGTATGAATCCAATCCCTCTTGGGAAAATTTTCAGGTGCCTGAGGGTACTGTACTGTCCAACCCATCATTCTATCTAAGGCCTGTGAGGCCTCCCTGAGCTGCTCGTGCTTTTGCTTGGTTTTTGCTCGTGCTCTTACCAGTGGGGCGACTGTTTGTTTGATGGTGAACATTTCTCCATACACCTGCCTCATGGTTGCTTCTAACACTTCACACTCTTTGGAAATGGCCAGGGGGACTTCATTTACCGGTGGAGTCTGGTTTCGAAGTTGTTGCACTTCTGCTCTCAACTCTGATTTCTCCTGTTCTGCTCTTTTCTCGTGTTGCTCAGCTGCTTGCAGTCAATTTTGCAGAGAGACTATTTCTCTACTCATTCTGGTTACGTTCTCTTCCGTGGCTGCGGCGAAAGCAATACCCGCTAATGCTATCATTACAGGATTAGTCCTGGTATCAAGGACTATGTCTTTGCCTGTTGCAACTGTGGATGTGGCAGAGGGACTTTGCGCCAGAGACATTTTCTCTTGCCGGATTTTGAAAGAGAATTGATCGAATGTGAGTCTAGTGAGATCAAATACATCCTCTTCCTGCCCCTGGGGGGATCTAACATTAGAGAGCTTGGTACTGCCCAGAGGTATCTCGAGGGGAGTTACCTCGATGTCTTCTAGCATGTCATCCTCCTTTTCTTCTCTATTCTTTTCCTCTTCTTCCTTTCGCCGGCGTTCAGTTTCTGTCGCTGCTTCTATTTCGGCCTTCCTCTTCCGCTCAACTACAGTAGCCTGTTCAGCCTTATTTTGGCGCTCAGCTTCTGTAGCCTGTTCGGCCTTCTTTTGGCACTCAGCTTCTGCAACCTGTTCGGACTTCTTTTGGCACTAAGCTTCTGCTTTATCTAGTTCTGCCTTGAGTGCCCGTTCTGCTGCGGCCTGTGCCTCCTTTTCCTCTTTTTCTTTCCTGGCCTCCTTGGCCTGCTTCTTCTTCTGCGTTGTCGTCGCACTCTTCTGGCGTTCTTCCTCATCCTCCTTTATCTTCTTTTCCCTTTCTTGCTGGGCTTTTGCTTCTGCTTCTTTCTGTTGGATAGATGTAGTAAGCCCTGTGCTGGTCCGAGACTTCTTGGGTAAAGAGGAAGAGGCACCTCCCAACTGACGTCTTCTGTTTTCCAGGCTGTGATCATCTGGATCTTCTTGACCCAAGTCTACTCCCGGAGCAAATTGTCTCTCAGCATTATACCAGTTCCTTCTTTCATCTTCTGTCGGGCACTCAACATGCTGATAAGTCCACTTGAATTTAGCTTTCAGGAAGTGTTCAGGAACTATTCTCTCCGGGTCATATGTTCGGTGTTCTAGCACCCCAAGCTGATAGCTTTTCATCGCTTCTCCCTACGCTGCTACTTCCTTGAAGTCTTTAACTGTGTATGCGCCAATGGTGAGGGGTAGCGTGGGCCACGACTTCTTTTTTCCTTTAGACAGGACGCTGGAGAAGCCTTGAGACATTTGGAAGCATACCTCCTGAATGAGCATTTTGTCCGTAACAAAGCGAGGCATAGCATGTGGTGCCCTGTAAGATCCAAAGACTCAGATGAAGGTATATCCGGGGAAAGGGAACCAATGTGCCACTTTGACGAGAGTCTCTTTGGCCTGCTAAGACATGCAGGGGGCGTCTTGGCCAAATAAGTTTCTATATAGAGAGGGGATAAATACTTGGGAGATCTGCTCTATATCCTGTTTGTACTTGGACTCCCAAAACACCCTGATTTGCAGATGAATTGCACGAGTCTGCTCGGAATCCCAGTTGTGTGCCCATCCCTCGAAGTGTAATCTGGCGCAGACAGCATCCAGTACGTAAGAGGCCATGTAAAATTCGGAAGGCATTCCCTCTTCTAGGGCCAATGTCGCGGACAAGTTTGTCTGCATCGAAGTCATCAATATGTCGGCCCAGTTGAAACGGGTGCCATGTGTCGTCACATGCTCCATGATAGTAGCCCAACTACAGCTGAAAGTGGTGCAATCAGAGTGCCCGTAAAGTCTGTAAAGCATGGCGGCAACTAATTTATAGACCTTTCTCAGGCTAGCCACCGGATATTATTGGTCTTTCTTAACTTTAAATTTCTCGGGCTCCTCCCACCATTGTCTGATAGTATCAACTACAGGAACTGCGTGAGCAATAGCCCATTCTGGTGTGAAGTACTCTTCTGGGCGAGGCAACGAGTAATAAAGGTGGGCATCCAAGCCTACGAGCGTAGCGAAAGCCCTGCCTTCGCTGTCTCGGATTAAGAATTTTTTGGGATCTGTCTTTTGTATGATCCAGTCTATAACCTCTAGGCATGGAAATATGGCTGGATGCGCCCCTGCCAGATGTAGTTTGGACCTTTTGACTGCCAAGTATATTTCCCGGTCTGGGAGATCTTCTGGGAATTCCTCTTCCGGTATGGCGAACTCATGATACACTTGGTACCATCGCATGCTGTCTTCTTTTGAAAATTTACATAGTGTATCCCTGTATATTAGGGGTGGGGATACCACGTCCAGCTCGTCAACTTCTTCCACCACTTGCTTGTCCTTCTTCCGGGACAGCGGGGGTGCCATGTCACTAGAATATGATAAAACAGGTATGCACTCTATGTCTTCTTGAAGTTCCCCTGTCAAATTCATAAAGGAATCCCAAGATAAGAACGACATGATGATATAAAACCAATTATAATTTAGTGATGAAATTTAGCTGAGACACAAGTAAAACTGGGTTACTGGTTTACTGGGTCGCAGGGTCGCGGATTGCAAGAAGAGGCCTAGATGCGACTTTGCGACCTTGCGACTAGGTCGCAGGGTCGCGGGGTCGCAAATTACGAAAAAGAGGACAATGCGACTTTGCGACCTCGCAACCTGGTCGCTGGGTCGCTGGGTCGCAAATTCCAAAATCTGAAGAAAATGTGACTTTGCGACCTCGCGACTAGGTCGTTGGGTCACAGGTCGCGTTAGGGCTTGCCGGGGGGTTTTGGGCGCGCGCGGCGTGAAGGTTTCCTCCCTCTAACTGGAAAGTTATAAGGCTAAAGGGTCCATGCAGAGTTGAGGAGTGGCTTTGGGAGCAGGGGACAAGGCCATGAAAGATGGACATTAAATGTGGTGAGTTTGGGCAGATGTAATGAAGCATGATTTAACAAAACATTTCAAACTGGAAAAGAAACATCAAAGTTCATGCAGAGGGGAATTTAAAGGTCTGGGCAAGCATGAATTTGGCAAGAAATGTCTAGAAAGGAAAAAGCAGGAGAGAAACGGAAACTTACCCGGGAAAATCACGCCAGTCGACCTGTCAGAGCCATTTTTCCTATTCACCGATTATATAAAAATGCGACCTGGAGACCTCCCTTATATAAAAGGTCGCACGTGCGGCCCATAAATGCGAGGTCACTAGGTCGCAAGTTTCATGATTTAGGGGATCCGCGACCTAGCGACCTTGCGACCTGGCGACCTAGGGTCACAGGGTCGCAAGGTCGCTAGGTCGCAGTTTTCTTTAAAAGTTGGGCTTCGCGACTCAGCGACCTTGCGACCTTGCGACTTGGGGTCGCGGGGTCGCAAGGTCGCCAGGTCACAATTTTCTAAAAAACGAACTCTGCGACTTTGCGACTTAACTTTATTGATCCTTACTTGGTTTTTCTCTAGTTTCAAGGGGCTCCAAAAATTTGAAATGGTGGTCTTTTTGGAGGGTGTTGTAGGGGCTACAACAAATGGCGATTCACTGGACGAACTCAGAGTCTTTGCCGATGGTTAGTCTTGGAGGGGGGAGGGAGGGGCCTCTACTGACTGTTTTCTTTTACCTTGCGGTTGACATTTCCTAACCTTTGGCACCTTGCTGGGTTGCTCAATCTGCTGGCCTGTTCGGGTGCCGTTCAACCAAATTCATTTCTTCAGGTCTCCGGACTGGAAGGGTTGGAGAAATCCAAGCGGCTACAGGGTTTGGTACGATTATTTTGTCCTCAACGTGTTTCTCCGCTGCCAGCGAACCTCTCGGTCCCGGCGGAGTCACTGCCTAGGAATCGTGAACGTTGCTCCGCTGCCAGTGAGCCTGGTCAGTACCCCGGCGGAGTCGTTACATCACCTCTCTGTGCAGGAAGCCTTTCTCAATCCTTTACCCTTTATTAGTGTGTTATTTCACTTATTTTTAATGTGCCTGAGGCACTTATTTAGATGTGCTCGTGGCACTTATTTGAGATGGAAATTTAGCCTGGGCGGATGAGGGATCCCGACTTATTTTGCTTGCAGAGAGGTTGTTCCTGGTCTGGTATGAGGACTTTGGTTTTTCCCAGATACCATGTCGTAGCATAGAGTACCTCTTTTCCCTTCTGGTCTGGTTACCACTACACTACATTTTCTTTTGCGGACACCCTCTCAGACTGGCGAGGTAAGCTTCCTGCATGATGACTCGAGCTCGGTGATATGCTACCTTTAGGTGCAGAGAACAAGCAAGCTTTTGCCGCCTTTGAGTCTATTAGAAAAGGCTTTCCATCAGCATAGAACCTGTTGCAGTGTGCCAATTGTGTGGCTCTAACAAATCCTTCCTTAAAAATTTTATTACTATATATATATATATATATATATATATATATATATATATTTTTATTTTTTTTATTTTTTTTTTAAACAAGTACGAGAAAAGAAAATATGGTACAAGGATAATATAGCCTTCTAAGGGCAGCTAGGTGAAATAGTGTTTGAGGTCATGCCCATTTACCGGGAGGACCTCGACTCGTCCATCAAGGGTTTGCAATCTAAATTTGTGGGATCCTAACTTCTCATTAATCTGGAAAGGGCCTGTCCATAGTGCTTGGAACTTGGAATGCTTCCACTTTTCCTCATGGGCTTTGTCCCACTTGAGGACCAGGTCTCCTACTTCAAAAATTTTGTTCCCTGCGGACTTTTTATCAAACCATCTCTTGATTCGGCTCTGATGGATAGCAAACTTTTCCCGGGTTTTTTGCCTTTCTTCCTCCAATTTCAGCAAGGTGTCGATTCGAGTCTTCAAGGTAGGGCATGGGGTACCATGACATTCTTGGGACAGTTGGAGGGTAGGGAGAGATAGATGAGGAGGGAGAACAGCTTCTTTTCCATACATGAGGAAATATGGAGAGGTGCCTAAAGAGGACTTGGGAGTGATATGGTCAGCCCAAAGTGCATTGTGAAGGGCATTGTGCCAGTTGCGCTGGTGGGATAGCAGGGTCTTCTTAATGATACGGATAAGATTCTTGTTAGTTGACTCAGCTAATCCATTTCCCTAGGGATAGTAATTTGCGGGATGTTTCAGAACAATACCATTTTCCAGCGCAAAATCATATAATTTAAAGGATGAGAAATAAGTCGCATTATCGAAAACTAAAGAAGTTGGAACGCCAAACCTGGTGATGATGGAATGCGTGAGGAATTCTATTACCTCCTGATCGTTGATTCGGCGTAAAGGTGTTGCTTCGACCCACCTAGTGAAGTAATCAGTAGCTGTAAGGATATACCAGTGTTGTTTAGAAGAGTGAGGTGTGATTTCACCAATTACATTCAAAACCCACTGTTGGAAAGGCTCCTCCACTGCTACTGAGAGTAAGGGGGCGGCTGGCCGTGCTTCTCGGTTTGCGAACTTCTCGCACTGGATGCATTTCCGAACATATGCATGCGCATCTCTAAAAAGAGTAGGCCAATAGTATCTCGCACGCATTATCTTATGGGAAGTAGTATCTCCGGCAAAATGACCTCCAGCTGGTCCATCATGCAGCTCAGTTAAGATTTTCTGCACCTCGTCATTTTCCAAGTAGTGTAACAGGACCCCATCGTGATGTTTCTTGAACAACTTACCTCGGATCAGTTGGTGAGATGCGGCTTTGAGTCTTATTGCGCGTTTCTGCCGGGCAGTAAGAGCAGGGTCCATGGTGCCTTGGGCCAAATATCTTGAAATGTAAGAATACCAAGAAGGGCTACTTTGCTGAGGCACATGGTCACTCGGATACATGTCGATCTCTTGTTCCCAACATTCCTCTTCAATTTCATGAGAACTTGCAGCTTCCGCGGCCATTTGGCATAAGCCCTGTCCTTTAACGGTGTGTGTCGGTTTAAACTCTAAATCTTATTCTTGCAAACACGCCACCCAGTTGCCCCGCCTTTCGCGTAGCTCTTGCTGCACGAAAAGTGAGCGGACCACTGGGTGTGGCACAAAAACCGTGACATGATTTTTCAAGATGTAGGGCCTAAAATGTTTTACCGCCTTGTAGACCGCATAGGCTTGTTTTTCGATTTCTGGGTAATTCAACTCAGCTCCTTGTAAACCAGTACTCATGAAAGAAATGGGCCGTTCATCGTTGTTGCCATCTTTCTGCGTGAGGACAGCCGCAAGTGAGGAATCTGAAGCAAAAGTGTACAGGATAAAACCTTTACCAAAATCTAGACTTTGGAGGGAAGGAGTTTCAGCTATAGCCCTTTTGATTTTATCGAAGGCCTCTCTTTCTAGGGGATTCCATTGGAACATAGCATTATTTTTAATCATTCCCTGTAGTGGCCTGACTATCTGGGTGAAATCCGAGATGAATTTACAGACAAAATTGATTTTCCCCAGGAAAGATTGCATCGCTTTCTTGTTGCTCGGGGGAGGAATCTGAGCAATGGCTTTCACCCATTCTGGAACCACAATGCCTTGCTTAGTGATGATGTGGCCTCGCAAGTTTCCCTCCGCCACAATGAAAACGCTCTTTTTAGGGTTGAGCGATATTCCGTACCTTCTGCACCTCTCGAAGATTTGCTTGAGGTGGCGTAAATGATCGCCCCTGCGTTTTAAAAACACAGTGACGTCGTCCAAATAGACCACCACGCTCTGTCCTATCAAACCACGGAAAGCTATATCCATGGCTCGTTGGAAAGTTGCCCCCACATTGATCAACCCAAAGGGCATGCACCTGAAAGCAAAGGTTCCCCATTTTGTCCAGAAGGTGGTTTTCAATCTGTCTGGTTCAGCTACCAGCACCTGGTTATAACCTAAGAAGCCATCTAATAGGGAGAACATTTCAGAACCAGACATAGCTTGTAATATCTATTCCATGGGTGGCACCAGGTAATTGTCTTTGTTTGAGGCCCGATTCAGATTACGGAAATCTATGCACAAGCGGATCTCGCCAGACTTCTTTCGTACGGGTACCAAATTTGACACCCAAGTGGAGTGACGAACTTTGAAAATAATGCATGCATCCAAGAGCTTCTTAAGTTCTTTCAAAATCATTGGCTCCAATGCTGGATGCACTTTTCTGAGTTTCTGTTGGAAGGGCTTGACGCCTTCCTTCACGGGTATCACATGTTGAATGATCCGAGTGTCGTACGTACGTAAATCGTCATACGTCCAAGCAAATACGTCCCGATACTTCCGGAATAATTGGGTGAAGGCCCGTGTCTCCTCATCACTATAGTCTTTGCCGAGGTTAACAAACTTTGGTTTCTCATCTGATCCCAAGTTCACTTGTTGATGTGCCAATATGGAACTTTGCACTTTGGTGTTCGGGGGCCCGCGGAATCGGCTTTGCAGATCAAAAATATTTTCTAATGACACCACCCCCTTGGGCATGATGTTCTATTTGCTTTCATTATGCTCTTTCTGCAAAGCATGCTCATGCTCCTCCTCGTCTATCGTCGCGTCCTTGAACATTTCAGCATTTAACATGAAGTCCAAAATCTGTTGATCATCGTTAAAAACGCGTAGATTAGTAATGTTGTCTGGCACAGAGGGTATATATATAACTTCAATAGAAAAACTGTCCCTCAATGGGGTAAATCTAGTAGCAGCATTAGCCAGAGTATCAGCTGCTGCATTGTGCATTCTAAGAACAGATTTAATTCCAAATGCATCGAAAGCAGAAATCAATCGCCATACCTCTTGTTGATACGCCTTTAAATGTGGGGATAAACAGTGAATAGTGTTGCGTACCTGGCGAGTGATAATCTCGGAATCTCCAATGACCTGTAAGCATTTTACCTTCAAATCCAGCGCCTTCTCAAGTCCGAGGATTAAAGCCTCATACTCGGCAGTGTTGTTGGTGCACTGGAACTCTAGCCGGCATGAGATTACGAATTTATTCTTGTGAGGGTCAAGCAAAATGTAGCCCGCACCAGCTCCGTCATGGGTCTTGGAACCGTTGTAATACAAGGTCCACATGTCACTTTCCGGCTCCTTTGGGGTAATAGGTTGTGGAGGGTTTTCTGCTGGTGGTGAGACAGGGGTGACTGTCTCCTCCGCGACAAGTGCTAGTTCAGATTGGACCTCGGGTCCTACGGAAGACTGAGGGGGTTGGTAACATCCGAATATGGCTTCCAGAAAACACATGCCAAGCTCCTCCTGGGCAAAGTTGATGGGTTCATTAACGGCATCCAAATCAGTCACGGTGTGTTTCATATAGGGTTCACTTTTGACCCTGATTTTATTATTCCGCCCCTTGTAAGGAAGCCACAAGTGGGACCAGTCGGTGGCGAAATAGCCTTGCAACTTGCTGGACCAGTCCCTGCTAAGAAATAGGCCGTATGCTTCAGGGATGTCGACAACCACAATGTCAATGCATTGGTGGACCCTAGAGTCTGACGACAGGCGGATGATGACATTGTTCAACTCTCCTACGGCTGGCACTTGTGATCTGTCGAGTTGTATGATTTTTGCGTCAGTTTTCTCCGGGCGAATGTTAAGCTTCTTACAGACAGATAAAGGCATGACGTTTGTAGAGGCACCAGAGTCGACTAGGCAGTTGTGGACATTGAAGTTAAAAATCTCGAAGGACAAAAGGAAAGGAGGCGTGGATCCTCTAGAGTTGGTATTGATGGCGTTTACTATAGACTGTACATCTGGACCGGCTTGCGCAGACGTGTTGCTCACAGTTTTTGTAGCTGAAGTATTCGCGAAAGCCTTTAGAATGAGTTCTCTTTGGTTAGTAATGCGAGCCAGCTCATAGAGAGAGATGTTTTCTCTTTTTTTTTTCATATCCTCAACAATGTTATAGCTAGAATCTGGTTGAGGGCTAGGCTCGGTAGATGGTTTTGGAGATTTTGTCGGGAGTTTTCCCTTTTGACTTGCTCGGGTAATGCTGTTGTTGGGCTTCTCCGGAGCAGATTGTTTTCCGTTTCTTGGGGGCAGAATTTTCCTTAGGAAAGCCCTTTTCTTGTCTTCATAAGATTGCTCGGGAACAGGTCCTTTGCTCCTTAGACTATAACTCCGCACGGGCTGGTCTTTGGGAGTATCTGCCATGTTGATATCAATGGAGGTAAGGCTGTCCCCACCTCGGATTATGTCAAAAGCAAGGACAGAGGATCCTGGTTCTTCGTTCGAGGGTAGATCCTCATCGTGATCTGAAATATCATCCTCCGTCACATCCCCTGGGGTTTGGTCATCTAAAAGCTGTTTAACTACTGCTGTCATGCTGCCAATCCATTGAGGGCACGTTTTTTCAGAGTGGGCAGCTTGTTGGAAAGAACAGAAGTTATCTTTCCCTATTTCTTCCACATTGAGAGCAGTATTCGGGTTAGACGGAGGTCTGTTAGTGTTGGGATTACTTTTTCTGAAAAAGGGTTTGGGTGGTTTAGTGCTAGTCGTGGATTCTGCACCCTTTCTCCTTAGGTCAGTGACTTCATTCGTTAAGAGCTTGAGGGTTTTTTCCATGCTTTCAAAATCAAACGCATCTTTATCCCTATCCATGGTCTTAGGAGTGGAGGACTGACCCCTTTTTGTGTTAGGCTTGTGATCATCTCTCCCTTCGTGATCGATGGCCCCTATCGAGAGCATGTCTTTCTCCACAGCGAGAGCAGCCTCATAATTAGCCGTGAGGGTAGCGCGGGCTTCACGTTTGACAAAAACGGCAATGTCCCTAGGGAGAGCCTTGGTATAGTAGTCAATGGTGATTGAGTCATCCAACGCCAGGTTTGGGGGAAATTTCTGCAGTATGGTAGCGAAGCGCTGGTTGAAGTCCTTAACCTTCTCCTTTTTATGACATTTGATAGTGCTCAATTCCATGAGAAGCATGGAAGGAGTTTTGTCTTCTGAAAACTTCTGCAGGAATACGCGACGGAATTGGTCCCATGAAGTGATAGAGGCACTGGGGAGAGAGCAGTACCATGTGGCGGCTTTGTTTTCGAGAGTATGGGGAAACAGTCGACATGCGAAATCATCAGATTGGACTCTCATGATTTGCAGAGACAAATAGAAGCTGCTGATATGATCTTCAGCTAAGGTGCCTTTCTCAAGGTCAAACTTGGGGAGGTGTTTCTCCGGATGCCTAGGCAGATCGTGGAGTGGGCCCAAAAGATTTAACAGGGATTGAGCCATCTAGGCTAGGGGTTGCACTCTCCTAGCCCACTGGTGTTGCCTAAACTCAGGCTCAGATTCACCTCCCGAACCTGAGACAGATGCTTCTGACTCATGACGAGAGTGTTCGTCTTGGTGTCTCCCACGGTAAAGAAAGTCTCTAAGATATCCCAAGTTGTGGACAGGAGGCCTAATTTGGTTTGGGTGACGGTTACGAGCTTGGTTTCCTTGGCCTCGGCCTCTATCTCCTCTACCTCCAGCCCCTCGGCCTCTATCTCCTCTACCTCCAGCCCCTCAGCCTCTATTTCCTTCTTCTTCATTTCTGCGAGCTCTATTCCTTTCTCCTTCATTTCTGCGAGCCCTATTTCCCCCATCTACATTTCCTCGTCCTCTGTCTTCTTCACCATCTCCGGGTGGGGGATGTGCCTGATTGTTGTTTTGCCGAGTCTGGTTAGGCTGGGAGTCGGGGAAAGGTTCGGTGTCACCAAATTCCTCACCCTCTTGGAGAATCAGGTCATTTTCCTCAACAGCGGTGCCGAGGTCTTCCAACATGAGATTTATGAGCTCGGGTATGGTACTCGCGAGGGCCCCATTCTAAGTGATGTTCTCAGCGGGGGTTCTAGTGTAGGCAAGGTATTCCATGATTGGGGTAAACCGTAAATTTCTGATAAGATCGCGGGCAGCTGGGCGCAAGGCTCTCAACTGTGCTCTGGTGATTTCGTAATATCGAGTCTCCCTCTCTGGGATATCTTCCAGAGGAGGAGGGATAGGTTCATTTTTTATGACCTCCCCTTAGGGAGTTTGTGATGGAAAGTTTGTTGTATGATGGGAGGCTGCCATTCGGCCCTCCTTCTAGCGCCAAATCTGTTGACGGGAAAATTTTTCCAGCCAACAGTA
Organism: Pinus albicaulis; assembly: GCA_034641835.2. Lineage (NCBI taxonomy): Eukaryota > Viridiplantae > Streptophyta > Pinopsida > Pinales > Pinaceae > Pinus > Pinus albicaulis. Next base: position 1,156,274,228 of record CM076572.1, on the reverse strand, counting down.
GGGGATCTCCCCAGTAGAAAGTCCCAATTATACCTTGAACCGTTTGGAGTAGGGATCCCGTCCGGGGTGTGGGTCCAGCTACCGCTTAAGACGCCTTCCCTTAGGTCTCAAAAGAAACTGATTGAACCTGCGGACATACACTTATTCACATGATACAGAATACAGGATTGATGCGTTAAACATGAATCAAACACTATGTGTAGCAAGATTATAAATAAAGCATGTACACCTCAGGAGATGTCATTAGCAACACATCTTTGGGGGTAATGCTTATAAGGTAGTCTGACCACAAAATAAATAGTTCTTTATGATGAGATATCCCTTTACTTTCTGAAAGATAAAACGAAATGCTAACAAAATAGTTCATTAACATTCATTAATAGAGCAGATGATAAAATGAACATCATTGATACAACACAGATAGCCATGACGCATAAATGATGACATGAAGAGTGCAGCTTCATTAATCATAGGATGTTTTGAAACTGTACAAGGAATACACACAGTGTTCGCACAGCAAAACACATCATAACCATAGGGTGTTTTAGTAAGAATCTGTATTCATATGCACAAGAGTATAATCTTTCAATACAATTCCATGTAGCTATTGAGTTTCCAAAAAAGAAAAATCCCTTAACACTTTCCCCGTAGGGAGTTTTATAGCACAAAACTTGCCCTTTGGGCTTCCCGAATTTTCGCCTGCCTGCCTATTGAGTTGCCTCGCGACCTTGAAGAGGTTGCAACCTGCGACCTGTTAGGTATGTGCGACTTGTGACCTGGATAGACAGTGCGACCTGCGACCTGGGTATATAGTGCGACCTGCGACTTGTCCTGGCGGTGCTACCTGCAACCTGCCTCTAACTGCTGCTCATGACTTGCTGCTACCGGGCTGCGGAGATGGATGCGCAATGTTGAGGTCAGGGGCGTTAATCTGCTGCTCCTTGAGAAAACCTTGCCATGTCTGGTACTCTGCCGCTATGGGGGAAACTAGATGAACCTCCTCCTTCAACTGATGCATGCATTCCAAAGCATTTGGCACTAGGGTTTCCCTTTTCTGTGAGATCTGGTTCGAAAGCGAGGCAAGTTTGGTATAAATCCGAACTGGAGTGGCAATAAACTGACTCAGATGTTCTTGAGATGCTGCGGGCTCGGGAGCAGCAGCGGCTTGCTTGATAGACTGCAGGAATGACTGGATGTCCTGATCCACTTGCTCCCAGGCTTTCTCTTCGTCCAATGCCCCAAGCGACGGAATGTGGTGCAAAGTGTGCATCGAGTCGATACCGCTAATCAGGTGGTTGTATGAAGACATTACTTTGTCCAGGTCCTTAGATAGTTTGTCCTTAGATTGTATTGCCATACGGAGCTGAACCTTAGCATCCTGTGTATGAATCCAATCCCTCTTGGGAAAATTTTCAGGTGCCTGCGGGTATTGTACTGTCCAGCCCATCATTCTGTCTAAGGCCTGTGAGGCCTCCCTGAGCTGCTCGTGCTTTTGCTTGGTTTCTGCTCGTGCTCTTACCAGTGGGGCGACTGTTTGTTTGATGGTGAACATTTCTCCATACACCTCCCTCATGGTTGCTTCTAACACTTCACACTCTTTGAAAATGGCCAGTGGGACTTCATTTACCGGTGGAGTCTGGTTTCGGAGTTGTTGAACTTCTGTTCTCAACTCTGATTTCTCTTGTTCTGCTCTTTTCTCGCGCTGCTCAGCTGCTTGCAGTCTATTTTGTAGAGAGACTATTTCTCTACTCATTCTGGTTACGTTCTCTTCCATGGCTGTGGCGAAAGCAGTACCTGCCGATGCTATCATTACAAGATTAGTCCTGGTATCAAGGACTATGTCTTTGCCTGTTGCAAATGTGGATGTGGCAGAGGGACTTTGCGCCAGAGACCTTCTTTTCTCTTGCCGGATTTTGAAAGAGAATTGATCGAATGTGAGTCTGGTGAGGTCAAAAACATCCTCTTCCTGCCCCTAGGGGGATCTAACATCAGAGAGCTTGGTACCGCCCAGAGGTATCTCGAGGGGAGTTACCTCGATGTCTTCTAGCATGTCATCCTCCTTTTCTTCTCTGTTTTTTTCCTCTTCTTCCTTTAGCCAGTGTTCAGTTTCTGCTGCTGCTTCTATTTCGGCCTTCCTCTTCTGCTCAGCTACAGCAGCCTGTTCGGCCTTCTTTTGGCGCTCAGCTTCTGCTTTGTCCAGCTCTGCCTTGAGTGCCTGTTCTGCTGCGACCTTTGCCTCCTTTTCCTCTTTTTCTTTCCTGGCCTCCTTGGCCTGCTTCTTCTTCTGCGTTGTCGTCGCACTCTTCTTGCGTTCTTCCTCATCCTCCTTTATCTTCTTTTCCCTTTCTTGCTGGGCTTTTGCTTCTGCTTCTTTCTATCGGATAGATTTAGTAAGCCCTGTGCTGGTCCGAGACTTCTTGGGTAAAGAGGAAGAGGCACCTCCCAATTGACGTCTTCTGTCTTCCAGGCTCTGATCATCTAGATCTTCTTGGCCCAAGTCTACTCCAAGAGCAAATTGTCTCTCAGCGTTATACCAGTTCCTTCTTTCATCTTCTGTCGGGCGCTCAATATGCTGATAAGTCCACTTGAATTTATCTTTCAGGCAGTGTTCAGGAACTATTCTCTCCGGGTCATATGTTCGGTGTTCTAGTGCCCCAAGCTGATAGCTTTTCATCGCTTCTCCCTCCGCTGCTACTTCCTTGAAGTCTTTAACTGTGCACGCGCCAATGGTGAGGGGTAGCGTGGGCCACGGCTTCTTTTTGCCTTTAGATAGGACGCTGGAGAAGCCTTGAGACATTTGGAAGCATACCTCCTGAATGAGCATTTTGTCCGTAACAAAGCGAGGCATAGCATGTGGTGCCCTGTAAGATCCAAAGACTCGGATAAAGGTATATCCGGCGAAAGGGAACCAATGTGCCACTTTGACTAGAGTCTCCTTGGCCCGCCAAGACATGTAGGGGGCGTCTTGGCCAAATAGTTTTCTGTATAGAGAGGGGATAAATACTTGGGAGATCTGCTCTATATCCTGTTTGTACTTGGACTCCCAAAACACCCTGATTTGCAGATGAATTGCACGACTCTGCTCGGAATCCCAATTGTGTGCCCATCCCTCAAAGTGTAATCTTGTGCAGACAGCATCCAGTAGGTAAGAGGCCATGTAAAATTCAGAAGGCATTCCAACTTCTAGGGCCAATGCCGCGGATAAGTTTGTCTACATCGAAGTCATCAATATGCCCGCCCAGTTGAAACGGGTGCCATGTGTCGTCACATGCTCCATGATAGTAGCCCAACTACCACTGAAAGTGGAGCAATCAGAGCACCCGTAAAGTCTGCAAAGCATGGTGGCAACTAATTTATAGACCTTTCTCAGGCTAGCCACCGGATATTCTTGGTCTTTCTTGACTTTAAATTTCTCGGGCTCCTCCCACCATTGTCTAATAGTATCAACTACAGGAACTGCGTGAGCAATAGCCCATTCTGGTGTGAAGTACTCTTCTGGGCGAGGCAATGAGTAATAAAGGTGGGCATCCGAGCCTACTAGCGTAGCGAAAGCCCTGCCTTCGCTGTCTCGGATCAAAAACTTCTTGGGATCTGTCTTTTGTATGATCCAGTCTATAACCTCTGGGCATGGAAATATGGCTGGATGCGCCCCTACCATATGTAGTTTGGACCTTTTGACTGCCAAGTATATTTCCCGGTCTGGGAGATCTTCTGGGAATTCCTCTTCCGGTATGGCGAACTCATGATACACTTGGTACCATCGCATGCTGTCTTCTTTTGCAAATGTACATAGTGTATCCCTGTATATTGGGGGTGGGGATACCACGTCCAGCTCGTCAACTTCTTCCACCACTTGCTTGTCCTTCTTCTGGGACAGCGGGGGTGCCATGTCACTAGAATATGATAAAATAGGTATGCACTCTATGTCTTCTTGAAGTTCCCCTGTCAAATTCATAAAGGAATCGCAAGATAAGAACGACATGATGATATAAAACCAATTACAGTTTAGTGATGAAATTTAGCTGAGACACATGTAAAACTGGGTTACTGTTTTACTGGGTCGCAGGGTCGCGGATTGCAAGAAGAGGCCTAGATGTGACTTTGCGACCTTGCGACTAGGTCGCAGGGTCGCGGGGTCGCAAATTACGAAAAAAGAGGACAATGCGACTTTGCGACCTCGCGACCCGGTCGCTGGGTCGTTGGGTCGCAATTCTCCGAAAAATTGGGAAATGCGACCTTGCGACCTTGCAACTAGGTCGCTGGGTCATTGGGTCGCAAATTCCAAAATCTGAAGAAAATGCGACTTTGCGACCTCGCGACTAGGTCACTAGGTCACAGGTCGCGTTAGGGCTTGCCGGGGGGTTTTGGGCGCGCGCGGCGTGAAGGTTTCCTTCCTCTAACTAGAAATTTATAAGGCTAAAAGGGTCCATGCAGAGTTGAGGAGTGGCTTTGGGAGTAGGGGACAAGGCCATGAAAGTTGGACATTAAATGTGGTGAGTTTGGGCAGATGTAATGAAGCATGATTTAAAAAAACATTTCAAACTGGAAAAGAAACATCAAATTTTATGCAGAGGGGAATTTAGAGGTCTGGGCAAGCATGAATTTGGCAAGAAATGTCTAGAAAGGAAAAAGCAGGAGAGAAACGGCAACTTACCCAGGAAAATCGCGCCAGTCGACCTGTCAGAGCCGTTTTTCCTATTCGCCGATTGTGAAAAATGCGACCTGGCGACCTCCCTTATATAAAATGTCGCACGTGCGGACAATAAATGCGGGGTCGCTTTAGGCTTCTAAAATCGTTTGCAACAAATGCAACAACATTGAGGGGATAACCACCCGGTGGGACCTTCATGGAACGTCCCAAGGACTTGGTGTGGTGGCTCCGTGTCTGGTTTAACTAGGTCCGATTACCTTCTCCCTATTTCTATTGTTTTATAATGTATCTTTATTTTACGATGAACGGGGATGTCAGATCACTTCTTCTTCTTGATCGAGGCAAGAGAACGGCCATAAGGCTGATTTGGGTTCGACGGACCATGACTAAAATTTTTTGCCTCTTTGAGCAGAGGACTTAAAAGAATGTAAATTTACTCTAAATGCAAGCTTATTCTATAATGTAAGCAAAAGAAACTAATCTAAATCCTATCTCAATTAGGTAGATGAAAATCTAACCCAACTAAGAGCAAGATGATTAAATAATGAGAATTAAAATATGTCTGGTTTTATATTAATGTTAAGCTAACGAAGAAATTCAATTAGCTCACATTTGTGAGTACCAAAACACATTCTATTGAGACCATTTGACTGAAATAATAAATCAACAACATCCCGGAAGAAATTCACAAAAATTGATATCAATTATCATATCAGTCAAACTAATAATTAAACAATAACATGTGGAAGAAATTCACAACACATTACTATTTAATAAATCAGTGTTATAAGACAGATTTTTGAGTAATGGTTACTCAGAAATCAGAGTTTAATTCATAAGAGCAGAGATACTTAAAAATTTAAGACAAATTATCCATATCAACAGAAATGCCAAAACATGAATAAAATGAGACAACAATTTTATTAACATAAAAATGAAACTGGTATTTGATACAGAAATGCCAAAAATACCAGTTAATTGAATCTGCTTCTCTGATCCTGGTCTCTAACAGTACGTTACATTACTTGAATTTCTGCTTTCAAGACTAGAGCTGCAGAAATGCAAACTCTGCCCATCATGCATAATAAAAGACATAAAGCATAAACCCTCAATAATGTTCATATCTGAAACTTTCTCTCCTCCCCATCTACAATTCTAAATTCCTATTACAGAAATGCTTCTAGAAGTCTGGAATTGCAGAGGAGAGCAGCCCCTTTTACATTTTGCAATCTGCAATTTATAATTCCTCCCAAAACTATTTTTAGAAGAGAGTTTGTTTGGAGAAAAATCTGCCCAATCCAACTTTAATTGCTCAAAAATTTCAATCTTTAATTGCTGGAGTCTTCTCATTGATTGAAATCTTTTTCCTCAATATCTCTTCTATTGTTTTTTCTGCAAAAAGAAATTAAAAATCATTTAAGAAGAAAAAATAAAATCCAGATATTATTTCTATCATTAAAACAAATCCAATCAAATTCTATTTAAATAAATGAAATTTGAGCTTTTTATTGATACTCATAATGATTTTAATTAAACAAGGATATTATTGATGCATGAATCTGCAATTAGAAGAGGCTGGACAAATAAAAATGAAGAAAACAAAGCTCAGAAAATTGATTTCTTTTTAGAAATTCGGAGCTTGATCTTCTGCCTGATTTTTGACTCAATAAATGACCAAATCTGTTAGTGAAACCTCCTCAGAAATATTCTCCTTGACTTTCTCTTTCCAATGAGCCGTCCTGGGCCTCATTTGGCCAAGTAAAACTCAATCTATGAGCCTCCAAAGTTGATAAGTCAAATCTGATATAATTCTGGAAATTCAGTTGCTCCTCGTGACTCAATCGGATCGGAAGTTTTGAACATTGACTTAATCGCATCGGAATATTTGAACATTGACCTCATCGCATCGCATAAGTTCAATGTGACTCAATCGGATCGGAAGTAATGAGCTCAATCGCATCGGGGCTGACAAGCTTAATCGGATCGGAGGTAATGAACTCAATCGCATCGGGGCTGACAAGCTTAATCGGATCGGAGGTAATGAACTCAATTGCATCGGATGAAACTAATGAGCCTCAATCGCATCGGGAAAAATCATTGCATCGGGGTTTTTAAAAGGATGTTCGCATGAATATTTCCGATGCGATGTGTTTTATGCAAAAATTTAATTTAATTTTTTGTTTTTTATATATTTGTTTTTAATATAAAATTTTAATTAAATTAAATTAATTATATTTAATATAATAATTAATTTAATTAATTCAAAATTTTATGTTAAAAATTAATTTTTTTGTTTTTGATCTTATTTTAGAGATGTTAAATTAGACTACGAATTTATCTAAAATGATGATTTACCTAAAACAACCATTTTGACATTTTGGATTTTTTCGAGATTAGAAATTTATTTGAAAATTGGAAAATTGGAATAAATGACTGAAATCTCGATGCTTTATGATTTGGCTGTATAAGTAAAAATAAAAATTGTTAGTAATAATTAATCTAGGGGTTAATATTTAAACTAAATGCATTATTAAAATCCGCAATTTTTTAACCTAGGTGACATAATTGATTAGACTTCAAAGGAGTGCTATTTACAAACCGGTTGACCAAATGAGACGAAACAAGCGTCAATAGGAAGCTTATAAAAAATCGATTTCAACCAAGCAATCAAAACAAGAATCTAAAGAAAATGAAAAATTAACAAACTCGTAAGATAATTGAACATTAGAAAATGTAAAGGTGTTTATTAAAATTTTTACAAAAAATTGCTGGCATATTTGATGTGAACAAGGTTAAAAATGGGGGTTGTTGTGCGGGTACAACGGTCGCTAGGTCGCAAGTTTCGTGATTTGGGGGATCCCGCGAGCCTGGTGACCTTCCACACTTTGGCGACCTTGGGTCGCGGGGTCGCGGTCACGAGGTCGCGAGGTTTCATTAAAAATTTACGATTTGCGACCTTGCAGCCTTGCGACCGGGGTCGGCGAAGTCCCGCAAGGTACGGAATTCGCAATTTTCTGAGCAGCTTACACGCTTTGCGACTTAACTTTATTGATTCTCACTTGGTTTTCTCTAGTTTCAAGGGGCTCCAAAAATTTAAAATGGTGGTATTTTTGGAGGTTGTTGTAGGGGCTACAACACGTGGCAACGTTTTAAATGGTGACAACGTTAATTTTATGAAGAGAAATTCATGATTGTGGGCATTAATTTTAGAAGACAAATAATGCGTAATGGTGAGCATTATATTTATCGTAGTTGTGTATAAGACATTGGAGGTGATAACAAAGTGGAGATTACGTAGTGGTTCATGGTGTTGTTTAACTTTAACGCAGTGATATATATATATATATATATATATATATATATATATATATAACTTTCGATTTTATATGTATTCAATGTCCAAAGATGTCAGTTCAGAGCAAGTAACGCAGGTAGCAGATAACGCTGAGTTGGATATTTAACTAGATGTAATGCGTTATGAGCAGTGAAACATACTTTCAAATAGAAATGTAATGTATATCTCATGACAAAGCTCATACATATCATTTCTAGATTGGTTTGCAGAGTTGGTTCTGCATTTATAAAAATGGAAGAAGTGAATAATGACGATATCAGTGAAAGTCTTAGAAACTTACACAAAATCCAAAAATGGTGGTATTTCGGTATTCGCAGAACAAGCACCAAAACTGATGATTTGTGCGCCCATATTCATAACAATCATGCAATAGTAGCAGCAAGAAGAGTTGGCTGTAATCCCAATCATACAACTTCCTTTGGAGATCCTCTTCTGGTCCTTGATGTGAGAATTCATAATGATAATAATGTAAAAGTTGGAATATGTAATTCCTACTTGTCTGTGGTTGTAACTCTCTATTTAAGGAGTCTATTCCTACATCATAGTTGGTAGCTAGAACTATATTTATTCCTAGTTTAGTGTGTGGTTGAGAGAATATCTCAACCACATTATTGTGCGTCCAAGATAGATTTCCTATCTTGAGACTATCTGATGTATAAATGTGTGTAATCTCTTTGATTAATTAATAGAGTTTTCAAATTGAAATTTTATCTTGGTATCACAGCCTGTTAGGGCCTAGCCTTGGCGTCCACGACCGAGGAAAATAAGTGAGTGTATTTGTATTGTTTTAGTATTTGTTTGTCCATTATCTGCTCTGAGGTCAGAGTTGGGCCTCTTGTGTACGATTGGGCTGCCTCCCTGCGTGGCTGCTGAACACCTTGCGGAGGCAGATGAGATCCGCTAGTTTGCTATGAGCAATGCTGCTCGTGAGGAAACGCTGCTCCAATACGTATTTCCCTTTTGATTCCCTCGGCAGTGGTTAGACTGATCCTTATACACTATGCTACAGCAGTTACACATTGGCTGAATCTCCTTTTTTTCTCATAAGCATTGATGATATTTAGAGTGCTTTGAATTTGGCATCCCTCTGGTTGCACAGTGCATTAAGTACCCATGGTCCATAGCTGGTTTCTTTGTTTCTCCCTCACCCGGAGCTGTCTGTCACGATATTTAATAATTTCATTTCTGAAACTCTCATTGAAAACAATTTGCGTTGAAGAGCCATCGATCTGTATGTGGTTCTCAAGTGCAAATCCATTGCAAAGGACAGATTTATGACGTCTGAGGATGTTTGGAGTGTGAAATTGGAGATCGAGATCATGATCAGCCTGTCTGGGCACTCTAATGTTGTGGCTCTGAAGGTAGTATTTGAAAGAGCACGGAGGTTGGCATGATTATGCATTGGAATTTTGTTGTTCGTTCCCTTGTGCAATTCGATTTCACTTATCGAACGCATTATGCCGAGCATTGAATACAATCTGCCGAGCATTTAGTTTTGTTTGTCCATCCAGCCCATCGCATAGGAGGCCGGAGTTGGGCTGAGACATGGAGGCCGCAGCTAGGCTGCCAAGTACGTTGCAGCCTGATCGGAGGAGCGCTGCCACTGTTGCTGTGGTGTGGCTGGTGGGATGAACGGAGCTGGGCTACCAAGGCCGTGAGCTCAACGTTGCCACATTTAGCCAACTTTCATTCACAAGCACTAGAAGCCAGCAGGCGTTTGGAGGATTCAAAGCTATCTGCTCGCATGAATGCTCATTCACATATGGAAGCCACTTGCCAATTTCTCAGTGCAAATTAGGTGGCGATGAAGGTGGGATTCAAAGCCACTACTCGTTGCTTTGTGCGAACTGGTCTCACACAGACAAGGGATTCCAAACCACTTGCTCCTGGCGCGGTCTATGGCTGCTGCTTCACCTGGAGAATTCCTGAGGCTTGATTATGAATTTTTGTTGCGTGACTTGGTGGGATTATCTGCTAGCGATGGCCGCAAGACATTCATTGTTCTTTTTTAGGATGATGCGGATGCATTCTGGTGCTTTGAGAGTCTTCTCCGAAGAATGCGACCAAATTTCTAGATGGAAGGTCCTGTTGGTGTGATGGAACAATTAGAAGCCCTGGGAAGAATATTGCGGCTGAATAACATTCAATTATTTAAGCACTTGGCTCACATTGGTGCAGATATTCTTCTCTTTGAATTTCGGATGTTGCTTGTCCTCTTTCACCGGGAGTTGTCATTCGATGATGCACTTTACATGTGGGAGGGAAGAAAGGTACCTAAACCAGATAAATGGCATGCAAATTTTGACAGTGAGTGTAGGCCTATGCGGTTCCATAGTTGTCATGGTTGCGGCACCAAATCCGTGCGTGAGATAGAAATCAATATCCATTAAGGTTGTGTATGGCCAATTGGAAATCCCTCTAGAGGTTATGAAGTTGCTGGCAGAAGAATTCACATGTGGTAGTGTGGAGCTATAAGTTTGTTCAGCTGTGCTTGGAGTCCATTTTTTGTATGGCGAGAGAGTGGTTGAGGCCACTGAGAACGGCCGAGTATTCAAATGCCGGTTTCAATACGTTGTCAGCACAGGTGTTAGAGTGCTTGGTTCCAGGAAAGGAGTCAATGGTGTTGGGAACCTGATGTGAATTTGATGGCAATGTTGCCATTTCGAAGAAGGGAGTATTTACTCTGTGGTGCTAGTGAGCATATATTTAGACCTAGGTTGAATGATTGTGCACTTAAGATATTGCAGCCATGGTTGGTGCTTTTGCCTTGATGCATAAAATCATAGTCATATATTTTGTGCTTTTATTGTTATTTTCATACAGTTTTGAAGGGATTATGTCTTGGAATTTTTTATACATATTGAGATTCGTGACCTCAATATGTAGTCATTTTGTTAGAATTCATGACTCTAACTAATGACAGGTAAAGCATGGAGATTCAAGACCATTATATCCATAACTCAAAAGTAAAACATCTATGACAGAAATATTCAAGCGAGACAGCAAGCACTGGTGTGTTCACCTGGTGCCAGTGCCAGTTATGTTAGTTATTTGTGTTGTGAAGGTGGCCTTATGTAGAAAAGAGGTCGATAGTTTGTTGGGTCTTCTACACGTGTTAGAATTGGTGCGGAAGCACGCGAAGTTGTTGGGAGGCTTCCATCTTCCTTTGTTTGGGATCACACTTCTAGCATGGTTTCGTGGCACAACAATGAAGTGAGCCAAGGGTAGTGTGGTGAGCTGCCTCGACATGATTTTTGTTTCTATACAGGGAGAAGATGAAACTAAAAGCTCCAACATATTTTCTTTGATGAAAAAAATTGTCTTCATGAATTATTTTTCTTTCATGTTGAGACCGGTCAACTTAACATGTAAATGCATTTATGTAAATCTGGTTAAAAGAATTAAATGTTGTATTGTTGTGACATTTAGTTTGGCCAACTATTGTCACGAGTGTGAGTCTTTGTTGGAATCAGCCATTCCAACAATAGACAAATTTATTTGCAAGAATGATTTACTACCAGATATGATGAAAACATTGGTGGTGAAAATTGCTTCAAAGGATAGTGGTTGGATCTACATCAGAGATTGAAGGAGGATGGAAAATCAAGTTTGTGTGTGTTTTTTGTGAGTTTTTTTTTGGAATAGACTCTTGATGATGAGTCACATAGTTCAATGGTAAGAAAGTCTAGGTGATTTTTTGTAGTGGTCATGTTATGTACCTGGAAACTCCAAAAGCTGGAGTATGGAATGTAAGCCTTGTAAAGGCATGTGTAAAGTTCGTGGTAATCTCAAAACCACCTTGTAATGGTTTATGGTCAGCCAGAAACCATATTTTGTCACTTTAAAGTGATGGTTTGTGGTGAATTGGAAACCACATACAGAGCCTTTGTGGCTACAGAGCCTTTGTGGCTACAGGTGCCCCGAGTGCACACAGGAGCTTGAATGCTTACAGGAGTAGGTGGACTACAGTAAACACCTCACTCATAGGTCTCAGATATTATTGTTTCTGAGCACAGGAGGGTCGATGCATTTTTCTATCTCACAGTCGTGTCGAAAGGCGTAATCAGTGCGACTGTTAGGGATTGTTATTTGGACGTGAATATTTAGCTTAGAAAGGCACTGATCTCTCTCTTTTTGGCAGTTCTGCACATGGGATTCACTCGTTTGTGGTGGATCTGAGTCGCAGACATTATTTTCGGTTCTGCACATGGGATTCACCCGTTTGTGGTGGATTTGAGTCATAGACACATTTGTTGGCATTTCTGCACATGGGATTTGCCCATTGGTGGTGGATCTGAGTCACAGGCACATCTCTTGTTGGTTCTCGACATGGGATTTGCTCGTTGGTGGTGGATCTGAGTCACAAACACATATTTTGTTATGATTGACCACAACTAGACCTTGTGAATTATATCATGACATGTATTCATTAAGGGAGGGAGTTGGAATATGTAATTCCTATTTGTTTGTGGTTGTAACTCTCTATTTAAGGAGTTTGTTCCTACATCATAGGTGGTATCTAGAACTATATTTATTCCTAGTTTAGTGTGTGGTTGAGAGAATCTCTCAACCACATTATTGTGCGTCCAAGATAGATTTCCTATTTTGAGACTATCTCATGTATAAATGTGTGTAATCTCTTTGATTAATTAATAGAGCTTGCAGATTGAAGTTTTATCTTTTTTTTTTTTTTTAACTTCAATCTGCAAAATCTATTAATTAAAAAAAGGACCTAAAGTTCAAAAGGAAGAGGTAAATTGGTGAGGTGGGCCATCCTACATTAATTACCAAGACATCAAAAGTAACTCATAAAGGCCTGTGAAGGAGCTCAATTAAATTCATTTTTACTCTATATGTCTTTTTTCCCCTTGACATCACTGTGAAAATCAAGAGAAGGTGAAATTTGCCCGAAAATGAGTGTTTTTTCTGCAGTTTCAGAGAGGCACGACCCTTCTGCGACCTTTCTATTTAGATGCAACATTTTCATGACCTTTCTAGTTAGGCATGACCTTTTCGTGACGTTTCTATGAAATTTTCCATAAAAAATCATGTTTTAGACATCTTATTTCAAAGAACATTGTGAACAACTGGAGCAGAATTTTGGGAAACTTGAGGAGGTATTTTTTCCCAACATGATAAATAACAAAAAATTCTCTCAGTTTTTACACAGGTATTACAAAATAAGAGATCCATCCACATCTTCACAGCCTATTTTTCTGACTATGCAATTTCCTGTTTTAGGCACGTTTTTTTAGAGACGATTGTGGGCAATCATAGAACCATATTAGGAAACTAGACGAGGGGTTTGTTGCTAACATGCTAATGAACAAAAAACTCTCTCTGTTTTGTAAAAAAAATAACGGTTAGAGATATATTTCTCCATATTTGAGACCTATTTTTCGAGAAAACCCAGAATCTATTTAGAAATTGGTGCAAAGAAAGGTCGTGCCCAGGTGCGACCCTTTTTCCCTGAGCAACCAAATGATCTCTTCTCTAGATGGATGGGTAGATAATGATGTGCACATGATAAATATAAAGTGTATTTTCCATGAAAGCTTCTAAATTTGATGAAAAACTTAGAAAACATCACCTTTTTCATGCTTCTGCCACTACATCTGGATTGACGTGACCTTTCTGTGTGAGGTTGGAAAAATCAGGTTTTGGAGGCCTTCCCATGGGTATTGTTTGGAGATTGATGGCTCATTAGAAAAAATACACGTGTTCATACTTGAGCCATATTTCATAATGAAATTTTGATTCCTAAAAGTCAACCAAAAGCAACTCTCAATTGGTGAGACCTTTTCGCGACCTTTCTGCTAAATTCTTATTTTGATGCATTCTGGTATGACCTTTTTACTCCTCGTGTGACCTATCTAATTTAGAAACATTTTCATGCACTCAATGATTGAAATTTGATATATTGTAATCAAATTATTTTATTTTAAGCTTCTTATTTATTTTTTTCCTCACTATATGAGGAAATTTGTAATTAATGAGGAGATAAGCTCTCCTAAACTTTGTCTAAAATATTGGAAACTATTTCAACCATCCTAGTCTTTAAGTGAGGACTCATCAAAGACGATGATTATGATCCTTGAATAGGATTTTCGATGTGATGAGTTCTCCTATGATTTATTTTCCTATATGAGGCCCATTGTTATCAGTTTCAAGGGTTCGATGTTGTGGAATTTATCTTGGAACACTAGTGTATTTTGTGATTTTGGAAAAAACTAATAGACATAATTTGTGGCTATTGTGGTGGGATACATGTGGTATGTGTTTTGGCAATGTTTATTCTTATTTTATCATATGTTTGAAAGTATTGTACCTTCATTTTCCTTTCCATGTCTTATGTGATTGATTTCTAAGTTTGATAAACATAATTCATTCATTTTGATGCTCTGTTTTGTAGAATATTTCACATTTATGTTCATTTTCTTCTGATATAAACGAATTCATGATGTTCATGCTTGTTTTGGAACCCTATCAATCTACCACATTCCCCAGGATACCTTTAAAGTGCTAAAGTGTGTGCCTACCTTGCCCCACTACATCTTTGCAAATATGATTTGAGAGCCCTAACCTAGTTTTTCCTAGACCTATTTCACCATCCAGCACAAAAATTAAAATCAATCAAACCGTAGAGCGTACTACATCTAGCCTAAAATCTACATGATCCAATAGCTTTGGTTGTGAATCACATTGAGAGAGCCCTCTCAGCCTAGTATGGCTAGCTACTAGGTCAAAGTGGTCTGTGGTTACCTTTGTTGTTTCCTTCTCAGACTTTGGAGATCTGGTGGAGTGCTAAAAATATGCACTATATAATTACCATGCTCCCCATAAGCTCATGCTGAATTTTCTGAAAGATTTTCAATGAAGTACATGAATTTGTGACTCAACCGAATATGACTTTTCCTATCACCAAGGACTCAAACTTCCACCCATGTTAGGTCCCTATAGTACTAGTGTACCCGATTATTGTTATTTTTTTTTCATGTAGTCCCCATATTGTTATTATTGTGCCCCATAGAATCCCACTCTTTTATTGTTGTGCCCTTACATTATTATTATTATGTTGACTCTAATTATATTGTGACCTGTTAGACTCCTATCTATAGAAATGTGATTTATTCATTTGAATCATCGAAGAATTGTGCATTTATGTAACTTAAAGGAGGGGATATTTTTAAATTCATTTATCTAATTTTTCTATTGTTTTCTCAGTTGGTTGCATAATATTTGGTATCAGAGCTTTGGATTCTAGGCTTTTGCTTCTTCAAACAGGTCGTCTTGGAATTTTCACTATAACTTTTTTTATATGAGGCTTCAGAAGCTGCATTTTTTACCATGTGGAGACGAAATCTTAGTGAACCTCTTGTAAAAATTTCAGATATTGGATCTCTATATTTTTAGAGATATGATACAGATAAGTTAGGGTTTTTTTAGGCTCCAAAATTCAGTATCAAATAGGTGACTTAGTGAAAATAATAAGTACTTTCGTTTCATGCATTGGATTAAAATTATGTAAAAAATTGACTGAAAGTGCATGGAATGCAGTTTTTCATGTAGAAATTTTAGGGTCGAAGGTAGAAACAATTACACATGGAACTTCATACGCGTTCGCTCTACCAAAACAATATATAATGAGATCATCATGGGAGATCAGGAATAAATGTTTTTTGAAGACTCCCATCTCGGTTTTACTTATGGGGTTGGAAAGTAGATTCACAGGGATAAAACAAGACCAAATTTTAGACCTTATATATCTGAAATTATAGAGTTAAAACCCTTTCAATATCGACCTCCTAAAAGCTAGAAAAATGTGTGTATTTTTTTTTCTTAATTGCATAAAACTTGTTTGAAAAATAAGTTTGAAGTGATTCCAAAGGAAAATTTAAGCATATATATCAGTATTAGGTTACAAAATTTCTCCCCAAACAATAATTCCACGCCCATTAAGCCCTTAGAAATCTCTACTATGACACATTAAGAGGAAGAATTGATATCTCAAAATTACAAAACGAAGTGTGACAAATTTCACTCTCACAAAGAACAAACAAAGATGAACTAAAAGGGGACATGGGTGGTTTAAAAGGCAACATGAATATTTTAAAATCATACATGGAATTTTTTAAGGATGACTTGAATTATAATATGGATGGTATAGAAGCAAAAATGAAAGGAAACATGGAAGATTTAAGAACAGTTTAAAAGAAGATTTGATAAATTTGCTACAAGAAATGCTTCCTAATGGTGAAAATGTATTAGATGAAACTCATCATGAGAAGAAAAGAAATTTTAGTCATGACTTCATAAACTCTAAATTTTTATTGGAAACCTTCCATATTCCAAAGATCGATATGAGGAATTTCGATGGAAAGGATTCAGTAACATGGATACTACAGATGGGGCAATATTTTGATCTCCATAATGTGCAACACACACAAAAGGTACACATTGCAACTTTATGTTTACAACCCAATTAGTTTGTATGGTATATGTGGCTTTTTGTTCGTAAATCACTTGTCACTTGGTCCATTTTTATGGAGGAAATTATAGCACATTATGAGGGTAAAATAAGAAACACCTTATTTATGCAAATGATAAATCTCAAACAAAAGGGATCAATGGCAGAGAACATTGAGGACTTCAAAAATTTTAATATAAGGTTAAATGATATTGCAAAAGAGCATATTATTGATGTCCTCATAGGGACTTTAAGAGATAACACCCAACATGAGGTTCACCTTTGGGAACCTATTTCATTGGAGAAGACATTCAGATTGGCTAGAAAAATTGAAATAAAAATTATGGCAACAAGGAAGCCTACCACTAACAACTATAGATATGGAAGTGTTGTCGATCCTAGCCTTCCACAACCTACAAGGTTGGCACCAAAGAAATTAGAAGAAAAATGATAAAAATGGCCTTCCTATAGTTGTGAGAGCAAATACACTAAAGGTCATAAGTGTGTTGAGAAGAGATTATTTTACATAGATTGTGAAAATGAGGAATAAAAGGAACAAGGAACTTAAAAATAAGAGGATACACACCAGGACCCAACCCTAGATAAAGAAGAAATTATTCCTACCATATATTGTGATGCATTGGCCAGAATTACCACTCTTCAAAGCCTCAGGATAGAAGGACATATTAAGAGGAAAAAGGTAATAGTGCTAATTGATTTGGGTAGTACCCATAATTTTATTTATTGTAAGGTAGCCAAGGAATTAAATTGCTTCGTATACCCAACACCAGAGGGTCAAGTCATGGTTGCAATTGGAGGAATGATAAATTTCTCTAGAAATTTCCATAATATAAAGCTAACCATGGGGTAATATGTATTGAATAGTCCAATGCTCTCCAATTCTAATGGGTGGTGTTGATGTTGTACTAAGAGTCCAATGGTTACAATCTTTGCGTACAACAGATTTTAATTTTGAAGAATTTTTCTTGAATTTTATTTGGGAAAGAAAGGAAGTTGAATTAAGGGGTATTGTAGGGAAACCAAGAAATATAATTATCTCTAATGGCATGGAAAAAATTCTAAATAAAGAACAACATGGTGTAATTTCACAATTATTCTCACTAGAGGTTCAAACATCGAAATCATTTATTTCTACATATCTCTAAAAAGTCTTGGAAAATAATTCCAAAGTATTTGAGACTCCCAAAGTCCTCCCACCTATTCATGATCATGATAATGCTATTCATTTGATTCTAGGAAGTGTTCCTCCAAACACCAGTCCTTACAAATATCCCTATGCCCAAAAGGGTTAAATTGAATGTATGGGTGCATAAATACTAGAGTCCATTATAATTCTGCCTAGTCAAAGTTATTTTTCGAATCCAGTAGTATTGGTGGAAAAGAACGATGGGTGCGGAGCTTGTGCCTAGATTATAGGGAGCCCAACAAGCTCACTATTAAAGGTAAATTTCCAATTTTCATCATTAATGACTCATTGGATGAATTACATGGATAAATTTACTTCACCAGGTTGGATCTTCGTTCAGGATATCACGATATTAGAATGATTATTGAATACATTGTAAAAACAACATTTAGAACTCATGAGGTTCATTATGAATTTTTGGTCATGTATTTTGGCCTTACCAATGCACCTTGTACATTTCAAGGTTTGATGAATTCCATTTTCCAGCCTTTCCTTAGAAATTTTGTGTTAGTGTTTTTTATGATATACTAATATACAACAAGTCATCGAAGGATCATGTTCAATATGTTGACAAGGTACTCAAACTGTTGGAGGAGAAAAAATTATGCAAAAAAAACTCCAAATGTTTATTTGGAGTAAATGAGGTGGAATATCTAGGTCATATTGTATCTCATGAGGGTGTTAAGGTATACCCTAAGAAAATTAAACACATTAAACAAATGGAAAATCCCCACAACCATAAATAATTTGCGAGGATTTCTTAGGTTGATAGGGTATTATCGCAAGCTTGTTAAGAATTATGGGAGAATAAAATCACCTCAAACAACATTACTTAAGAAAGATGCATTTCCTTGGACTCTAGAAGCAACTAATGCCTTTGAACATCTTAAAGAGGGAATGTGTCAAGCACCAGTCTTAGCTATCCCAACTTCACAATTGTTTTTCTTGTGGAATGTGATGCCTCAAGAAATGGAATTGGCGTTGTTTTAATGCAAGAAGGAAGACCAATTGTTTTTTAAATTCATGCAATCAAAGGCAAGTATTTACACAAACCTATTTATGAGAAGGAAATGTTGACAATACTACATGCATTAAAGAAATTTCCATCTGACCTAATTGGAAGACACTTTAAGGTAAAAACATATCATGATAGCCTTAAATACTTTTTCGAAAAATTATTATATTCAAAAGAGAAGAAAAAATGGGTCAAAAAAATGTTGGCTTATGACTTTGAAATCATCTACAAAAAAGGGAATAAAAATGTTGTTGTAGATTCAATCTCAAGAAAGGATGAGGATGTGGAAGCATTTCTTTGTTCAATTTCTATTATCCAACAATATTGGATAACCGAAGAAAGGGATGAATGGATGACTGATGGAGAAGTGAGGAACTCATTCAAAATTTGCAGCAAGATCCCAGTACATCAGTTAAATTTGTATGGAAAAATGATTCATTATGGTACAAATATCGCTTATATATTTGTAAGAATTCCCAAATCAAACAAAATATTATTTCAGAATTGCACACCTCCCTTAGGAGGGAACTGATTATTTTTAAAAACTTACCATAAGGTCAAGAAGGAATTTTTTTGGGATGGCCTTAAATATGAGATTCAAAAGTTTGTGGTGGAAAATTTGGTTTGCCAACAAAATAAAGTTGAGAAAAATAAGAACCCAATTTTGTTACAACCTTTATCCATTCCAAGTCAATGTTGGGAGGAGGTTTCAATGATTTTATAACAGGTTTATCCAAGTCCGAAGGAAAGAGTTTCATAATGGTGGTAGCTAATAGACTTAACAAGTACACACACTTTTGTGCATTATCTCATCCATTTAAAACTAGTATAGTTGCTACTGCATTTACGGAAAAAATTCCAAAGCTACATGGAAATTGAAAGATTATTATAAACGACAAAGATCCCATTTAAATTGAAAATTTTTGGATGAAATTATTTTCTTGTCCTGGTACTAATTTAGCTCATAGGTCACCATATCATCCTCAATCTGATGGGAAAAATTAGATAGTGAAAAAATGTTTTGAAGGATATCTTCATTTCTTTGAATCTGATAAGAAAACACAATGCGTCAAGTGGCTACATTTCGCTGATTGCTGGTATAACACTTCCTTCCATACTACATAAAAAATGACCCATTTATGCAATTTATGGATATCATCCACCATCCATCACATCATAATTAATATAAATTTATAAAGTTGAAGTAGTGGAAGATCACATCAAGCATCAAAAATAAGTTATCAAACTCTTAAAGGATAACCTCACTTTGGCGCAGAATCGAATGAAACAATGGGCAGATCAACGTCATAGGGAAATATTTTCTTATGTAGGGGACTGAGTATTTCTATGGCTACAACCATACAAACAAATTTCCCTCAATCAATCTAAGAAGAACAATAAATTATCACCAAATTACTATGGTCATTACAATGTTTTGCGAAAGGTTGGTAGTATGGCATATAGATTGGATCTTCCTACATGTTCTCGAGTGCACCAAGTTTTCCATGTTTAATGCTTAAGTAAGTTTATAGGTTAGAATATTCCATTTCAAACAATATTTCCATAACTTGACGATGAAGGAAGAATCGTATTGGAACGTAACGTCGACAACTGCGAAATCGATCAATTTCAGAGTACCTCATCAAGTGGAAGAACTTACCTGTTGAAGATTCAACATGGGGGGATGATAATTTGTACAAAATCATCCAAAAATACTAAAGTGTTTAGTAAAACACTATTTTTAAGGAGAGTGGCATGCTAGGTCCCTATAATACTAGCATATCCCCTTATTGTTATTTTTAGAGTAGCCACTTTATTATTATTGTTGTGTGCATGTATTCCCCATATTGTTATTATTGTGCCGAATAAAAGCCCATTATTTCTATTGTTGTGCCCTTAAATTACTATTTCTATGTTGATTCAGATTATATTGTGACCCCTTAGACTCCTATATATAGAAAGGAGGTTTTTTCATTTGAATCATCCAAGAATTTCTCATTTATGTAATGTAAAGGAGGTTTCCACCTTGAAGAGGAATTTTTTAAGTTGTTGACCTACTATTTCTATTATTTTGTGAGCTGGTTGCATAACAATTAATCACCCAACACAGTGGGGATAAAAATTTAACTTTAACTCTACATTAAATAGCCAAAATAGCATTACATTGATAATTTTATTGACCCTCAATAGTCCTAACATGACTAATAACTACAATAAATACATCATGGGTATTTTCATGACCTTCACATAAGACACATATATTACATTTATAACCAATACCAAAGACCTCTATAATGGGATATCAAGAACAATGTAATATTCCAAAACAGGGAAAACAGGAATATTGAACATAATTCTAGAAATTGCGGTAACTATCAATACATCAAAACATGAGAAAATAATTGAGCCATTCTATTATAGATAATAGCAGAAATTAAGTATAATATCTTGAGTAAAAAGACACTCAAGCTAGGCAAAACAAGCCTGAAATGACCCAACACACCAAGACATGAAAAACTGCAGCTCCATAAAATGCTGAAACGCTATGATTGCACAGTCCTGTTGGGAATAACTGTAGCTAGAAACTAAAAATAAATGGATTTGATGATAGGTTGCTCAGAAAATGTATAGATCAAAGATCTAGGCTTTCAAGCAAAATTCCAAGATAACCTGGGAGGGGTTTCTTGAAATACTCAAGATGGAAAATGAAGCCCTAGGGCTGAATAATGCATTGCAACTGAGTAAATGCTGGGAGGTGGCTGATATGATGTGAAAATAGCTGATAATCCTCCTCATTGATCTTCTAGATGAAGAGCTGCTCCCCTCATTGGAAAAAAAGTTCAAGAACTAGGGTTCTTAACCTGCCACTGCAACTACCCTCCTGAATTGTGAAATTATTGAAGGAGACTATGCTATTGAAGGTGGCTTAAGATTTTCCTAATGCTGGATGATTGAATGAATCTCAAAGGAACCTCTCCTGAGTGGGCACTCAAAGTCCCTAGAGGATGAGGGTGGGATTTCTGCTCGGAAACACCCTTGTGATAAACAACAGAGTAGACTCCACTAACCAACTAACTTGTGTAGAAAGTTGTAAAATACAAGACATAAATGATATTTGGAATGATTTATATGGCTTCCATCCCCTTCCTTATATGCTTGTGAGCCCTCATTCCCTTGGCCCCACACAATAATGATGCTACTCTCATGGAAACTAACCTCCATTATGATTGCGTCGTCCTCCATTGTCTCCACTAACTCCATAAATGTGTTGTTTATTTGGTCAAATTGACCCCATCCACATGCATTGACCCACATTCACACCAAGAAGTGGTTTATTCATCTTGACCCCATATAGATGCATTGACCCACATTCACATTAAGAAGTGGTTTTATTCCTACTAAAGGGACTTATGTTTCCCTCTACCCTCTTATTCATCTATTAATTAAGGAAGACATAATTTAATATTCTAATTAGCTAAAAGATAAATTAGGAATATTATAGTCCTCCTTGAAAAAACATTACTTGTCCTCAAGCGACTGCAAAAATGTGGGCCACCCTGTTAACCCGATGCAACTGAGACCAATGCCCGAATCCCATACAAAAACGTCAGTGTGGCTATTTCACTGTGTCAAGATACCTAGAATAGACCCCTCCATGTTGGGGTCCAAAATGGATCTCTCGCCATACCCGTCATCAATCAATCCTCCTAGATTACAACGCATCCATGGCCAATCATCGCCCAAGTGTTGGAGCTCTGACTGTGCACTGCATCTCACTATAGGTAATGCCTGATGAGGTGAAGAATGCCAACATTCATCAATGTTCCGTGTCCCTTGTTGTGTCGTAGATCTCACTGTATAAGCTGACCCACCAACTACATACCAACTCATCACCTCTCTCCCTCGACTCGGTCCATTTTTGATCCCGCTCTCCCCATGTTGGGATGCATTGCTAAAGAGTTTTCAACGTGTGCCCCACTACCAACTATAAGCCGTAGTAATTTTCATGGCTACGGGTCCCTTCTCTGCTATGCACTTGACTAAGAAGATCATACCATCCTTAGGAAACCAACCCATGATCTCCCACCATTCTATCCTGGTCAAATAATCCAATGTGGTGATATCTACATAGGGAACATGTCTGGAGTGTTGTCACCAACTCACACTCAACCCATGTTGTTCTGTCCCTCCTGCAATAATAACTTCCTTAAAGAGAAGGCCCCCCTCTCTATCATAGGCTCATGTAGGAAAGGTGTACTGCAAGCCCCATCGATGTACTCCTAGAGAGTGTTTCTCCATCAAATTATTACAGTCCTGTTAACTGTATATGAATCTACCAACACCTCATATGTGGGTCAGCCCAAATATGGATGCACCACCATCTCCAACAACTCCTCCTCTGTGGCTAACCCCAAGGTTAGCCACATATCTAGCACCGACTCACTGTAAGCCTCCATCTGGCTCTCCCCCAAAGGAATATCATGCATGATTTGCATAACATCCTCCTCAGCTGCCCCACGCTCCACCATATGATGCTGAGGCTGAATCATCACAAGTGACTCATCATCCTAAATATCTCTCATCGAGTGCTCTGACTGATCACTCTTCATGCTGGAAGAAAAATCCGACCTACTGTTATAAACTCCACATTATTGCTTATGCTCCCCATAAGCATCCTCATTTGACCCCATGGACTCATCTGAAGAAGATTCCTCGTCCTGGCATACAAAAGGAATGTCCCCCTGCTCTACCTATGCCAAATCATATGCATCACTCATGCATGAGTGTTCAGGCCTCCCTCTGTCTCGGAACTGCCAATAACACCATCGTAGCCCTATATATGCTAAACATGGTGTCTCTAGATGCTCAAAAATATCCTCATCAATCTTAGGTGCGCTGCATCCCAGGGTACAGATAATGCCCCTGTCTATAAGTCCCATGGGAAGTAACGCTCCGAGTTCATGTTGCGTCGTATCATTGGTCATTGCATACCACCAAGTGTCTCCGCACTCCTCATCATGCCCCTGTATGCTGCGACCTGCCCTTGTACACCACCAAATATCACCGGTTATGGATATACCATCATGTACAGTCATGTATCATGCATGGGTCAAAAGATCCACCACTATGCTAGTAAACCCCCCATGAGGTGGGTTACATCTTCCCATCTGCTATAAAGGATCAGAGTGGCTCGATGACTCATATTCTAAAGATAATGACACCACTGCTCCTATCCTCTCTAGCTCAAGCATACTATATACCCATGAGAGAGCATTGTCTCTATGTACTGCCATTTATGGTGGCCTGCCGATGCCTCCTCTACGACCAGCTCCTGCCACTCTAGGCTAATCACACTGTGACCCCATGCATGGTTTTTATGATGAGATAGCTCCAGAAAAGTTTGTACCCTCCTGTTGAACCATCCTATCACTAGGAATGTCTAGAGGTTTGATAGAGATCTGAAAATGTGTGTGCTCCCAAACATCGGACCAATTGCACAATTACTTCCATCACCTACTGACTCTATCATGTGATGGTAAATCCCACCTTGATCCCAAAAATAATCTGGCCCTCATGTCCTTATGGTAATCCATGGACTCTGCTGAAATGTGGCCATGGATGTATCAAACTTCCTAGCTTGCTCCATGGGGTACCAACTTATTACCTCTCCCCATCCAACCTTTAGAAAAGAATCAAGTGCAAGAATCCCTGAACATAAAATAATCCCTCCATCGTGCGAGTGCTGCACCCTGTCAATGTATTCCTGAAGGGGGGTGATCTAACACTCAAAACTGCCCTCTAACTACACCATTAGCGAATCCAACCATTTCCCAATGTGGAAAAAATTTTCCATTGGTTCAGCACAAACCACTCTCATGTGCTCCAGCTCCTCATTCTACCATAAGATAGCCTCTCGTACCGATGTGGCCTTCACCTTCAAAGCTAGAAGGTCGACCCAAAAATTATGGCATTGTTCTGTGCGAACATCGTCCAATGCCTCAGTATCTCCTAGCGCCTCCTCAAGGGCTAGCCCAAAGGATGGTTGCACACCCTCCTTCATAGATACTCCAATATGCAAGGCATGCTCACTAGTCTGCTGCATGTGATTCTCATCTGATAATTATGTCATAAACCCAGAGGCCTATGTACCTATCGGCTCCTCAACAATGGCGGAGTTGTCTTCCAACATCTCATCAACCTATGATGCACTAATATCATTAGAGAACTTGTTCACAACCCAATATACACCATCAATGGATACATCAACAATAGGTGGTGTCTCATCAACGAGTGTATGCTCAATTGTCTCCTCCCAAGTCTTTGTCGTAATATTTGATGACCCATCAAAAGTAGGTAGAAAAAGGCCACACACGGTACGCTACAGTTCATTACCAAACATGTAACCTCTTCCTATGTTGTAGTTGAGAGGTATTCGGTTTTCCTTAATCTGGAAAAATTCTTGGAAAGCTAGATTTTCTTTGAATATTTGAGACTTAGATTCATATTCCATAAAATAAGCATTGAGAGCCTCCTACTCTTGTGGTCCTCCAGCCCAATTTCCTACTGCTAGGAAGGTAGGCATAATGGAGAATTGTGAAGCTTGCTCCACCTCTGGTTCCTCATACCAATGATGTGAAGTACCATAACTTTCTCCATTTTGCAACCCTCTTGGGGTTTCCCTTCATCTCTCTAATCTCATCTCCTTGATCTCTCTAGTGAGATCCTCCATAATTTTGAGGAGGATATTGCCAAAATCCTTCCCATAACCTTCTTCTATCATTGTACACTCCATTTATACTCCTCCACTAAAACATAGTTTTCGTTTCCGGATGTGAACTCTGAAACAAGTTGAATCTGGTATTGTAATTGGAAGAATTTGAAAAACTGCCACCACAATAAATATGAGAAATTAGTCTTCATAGAACCTTTCGATTCTCTTAATCCAGACTGAATTTGGGAAAAAGGCTCAACAGAAAATAGAAATAGTTCATTCTACACAAAACCCATGTCTTGTATTTTCGAGGTTCATCTTCATTTTCCCGAGACAGCTAACACAAAACTGTCTCTTTTTATCCCAATAAATTTATGCGTTTTCTGTTTTGTATCTCTTAGAGAACCTTCTGTTTCTCTTAATCCAGACCACATTTCGAAAAAATTCTCATGAAGACACATAATTGGTCCGTTTTTCACAAAACCCATGTCTCAAATGTTTGAGATTCATCATCATTTTCCCAAAACATCTAACACAAAAATGTCACTTTTTATTTCAGCAGATTTCTGTGTTCTTAGTTTTTGTATCTCCTTGTCCGGTCCATAATGTATTCTCTATCTTCGGATGTCATAGACCAGTTTTTCCAGAGGCTGAGACAATTATATGAGCTCTGATACCACTGTAATAATCCAAAACAGGGAAAACAGGAATATTGAACATGAACCTGGAAATTGCAGTAAATTTCAATAAATCAAAACATTAGCAGATCATTAAGCCATTTTATTATAGATAATAGCAGAAATGAAGTACAATATCTTGAGTAAAAGGACACTCAAGTTAGGAAAAACAAACCGGAAATGACCCAACACACCAAGACATGAAAAATTGCTGCTACATAAAATGCTGGAAGGCTATGAAAACGTAGTCCTGTTGGGAATGACTATAGATGGAAACTAAGAATACATGGATTTGATGATAGAATGCTCAGAAAATGTCGGGATCAAATATCTAGGCTTTCTAGCACAATTCCAAGATAACCTAGGAGGGGTTTCTTGAAATACTCAAGATGGAAAATGCAGCAGTAGGGTTGAATAACGCACTTCAACTGAGTAACTGCCAGGAGGTGGCTGATCTGATGTAAAAATAGTTGATACTCCTCCCCACTGGTCTTCTAGATGAAGGGATGCTCCCCTCGTTGGAAAACAAGATTAAGAACTTCGGTTCTCAACCTGCTACTACAACTGCCCTCCTGAAATGTGCAATTCCTGAAGGGGACTATGCTGCTAAAGATGGACGAAGATTGGCCTAATGCCAGATGATGGAATGAATCTCAAAGGAAACTCTCTTGAGTGGGCACTCGAAGTCCCATGAAAATGAGGGAGGGATTTCTGCTCAGAAACAACCCCGTGCTAAACAACACAACAAACTCCGCTAAACAGCTGAAGTGTGAAAAAAGTCATAAAAGACCAGACATAAACAATATTGAGAAGTATTTCTATCACTGTCATCCTATTCCTTATATGCTTGTGAGCCCTTACCCCCTTGGCCCCACACAATAATGATGCTACTTAGACGACCACTAACCTCCATTATGACTTTGTGGTCCTCCATTGCCTCCACTACCTCCATAATTGTTTTGCTAATTTGGTCAAAATGACCCCATCCACATGCATTGACCCACATTCACACCAATAACTGGTTTATTAATCTTGACCCATCTAGATGCATTGATCAAAATTTATATTAAGAAGTGGTTTTATTCCTACTAAATGGATTTATGGGTCCCTCTACCCTCTTATTCATCTATTAATTAAGGACGAAAAATTTAATATTCTAATTAGCTAAAAGATAAATTAGGAATATTACAAACAACATAGTCTTCAACAGCCATCATACACCATATAGGATCTGCACCATGAGCATTTTTTAGCGTCAATATCAACAACAACATCAACAAGTAGCCAGGTATGCAACATCAACATCATACGATTTTTCATAGAGATATGTTATCAACTCATCCTCTTGACCTTGTCGAGGTCAACATTCTTTTTTTTTGTAGGAAGAGACTCAATCCATGTTCATAAAACCAAGCATATCATCATGAAGCAAGATACATCAATGAATCATCATCTTTCAATAGCATAAATATGTGACTAAATATGCCATATCTCCAGGTGCCATCCAATGGATATAGTAGTAGAATATCAGTAATCATGTCTTCATGAAACTTGCAGCAATATCATTCTCTTGTCCCATCATATTCATATAGAAACGATTTCACCAAAATGAAATACAAGTAGTGATCATAAGATTCCTTTTTACAATGTGCATGAACTCATCAATATCCTCATGCTTTAGGACCACACTCTTGTAAACAAATACTATTTTCATCATAACATGTACATGTAGCATGTGTCAGCACCATAGGCATCAACCATAATTCACCATACTCAACCCATGACATATTGACATCAACATCATCATCAAATAATCAAATTATGGTCTACATGTTCTTTCCACAAAGAAGAACAACAATCCATATCATACATGTGTCATCACCAAAGAGTCTTATTATCATCACCAATTTGATAATATATAATAATCATCCATAATTTCATTATAATAAGCTCATGCATCAACAATGAAGAAATTCAACAACATGAGCATCTTCAGTAGCATCACCAATGATAATCATCATTATGTATCAAGGAACTATTAAGAAAACATAATGGCAACATTGCATTATTAGAGGCATAACAAGTAATCCCCTTAAACCTATGCCAACTGTTCACTGTCAGATTTGATCATATCAACTCATACATCAGTAAGGACATCAAAGCATCTTCATCAATCAGTTATCCATCAAAGCATCAACAACTCGTAAAAGCCAAAACCACTTCTAAATTGCATCAAAAAATTGTGACCATCAACATTAGAATAAGAAATCTAAATAATAACTCTCTGGAGCATATCAAATTCTTTTCCTGAGTTTTTCCCAATGTTTCTTCATTATATATAAAAATGCATGACTTTATAGATTAAAAATCACATATATACACAAATTTCTTTCATAATATCTATGTACAGAAAGTGAAATTGAAACTTCATGACTACAACTCCCCCTAAGAATGTATTGTCTATGCTTGTTCACTTTTACTACACCAGATGAACTATGAGTAATATAGGAAACATGAATATAGAAAAAGACATGAGAATCATCATGAAGAAAACATATGTATTTCTCCCCCTGAGATTATAGATCACTGACTGTGAGCACCTGATAATCATCTTCTTCTCTTACGAGGTCATGCAGCTCACATCGCTTCTGCAGTCACTGTGAGAAGTAAGTTTCAAGAATGAATGGATTACACTAGGGTCAATATTATTTTACTTTGTTTCTGAATCCTCCACATACCTACAAGAATTCAATTCTTTTAAACACATAGTTTGTCTATATTTCTATATGCTCTTGTTATGACCTTTCCATATTCTTCATCTATGACTTTTCATTTGGTTGAAGTAAACACAACTAAATTTCCGTTATCTGCCATTTGACCTACACTAAATATTATTCTTTATCCCTAGAACTAATAAAGTATAAGCTTCTCTTCTATATTAATTAATTATGGCTTTACCTTTTCTCATAAAAAATTTCTGGAGAATTATTTGAAAGAATAACATTACCATCTTGGTTTTTCTTGAGAAACTCCATCTTACTGTTATCTCTAGTCATGTGATGCGAACATCTGCTACAATATGTACTATTAGTCTTCATTTTCAAACAAGAAGAGAGCAAGACCACTTTTTAATCTTCCTTCTTCTTTCTACTTATTAAGAGAAGTGTTGGTGGATAATCTTCTTTAGTCCTTTTGTCCTCAATATTCTTATTTGATTGTTTACCATGTTGTCGGTTCCGACTCATTAATTTGTTCCTGCATTATTTTTCTACATGCCCAAACATTTTACATGCATAACATATTATAGAAAATGGAGCATAGGAATCATAATATTTTTTTTCTCATGTTACTTCTATTGAAATTAATAGCTTTGTGACCAAATATGTTGCAAGAAAAAAAAAACATGCCTTAAATAAACTTGAGTACCTGGGAGCTGATGGTATTTCAATGGAGCATCTATTTTCTTAAGCCCGAAACAATCTGCTTTTGCAATTAGCTGCAACATGTCCATAATTATGACATATAAAGAATTCAACACTATTAATAAGAGGAGAAAATCAATTGACACTTCTATAATTAGGAGAAAATTATTTCGTTTCAGGATTCATGATCCTTGGTTGTTTATCAAGTTGACTTCTTATCTCTTTGTTAAACACTTTAGGTTTTGCATTGTTATCCTTTGGATTCTTATCACTAGCTTGTGAACTGGATTCTCCTTTATCAGTTTCATGAAAACCATGACCATATTTAATAGTGAGAGACCTTTGACTACTAATAATATTATCCATAATCTTAGTACTATCTTGAAATCTCAAATTTTTTTCTTTTACTTGTAATTTACCTTTTAAAATGTCTACTTCAACCTCCATTCTTTGAAATTTATTTTTCATACCTTCTTCAACCCTTCTTCCTTCTTCTACTTGCTCCTTTAATTTGAGAATCTCTTCTTTCAACCCATTTTCTTGTTCTTCAAATTATTGAAGTAGTTCATCATTCTGATTGTCATTTTTTTAAGATCTTCCTTTAGAGAGATGATATCAACTTCAATAAATTCATAATATTGGTTAGATTACACAACAAAATTTACTGATTTAACATGACCCTTATTATCATATGCCTACAAATTATCTTTAAGATTAACAATATTTTTCAAAGAAATATCATGTTTTGTTTTAAGATCATAGTTTTGTTCTAACTAGTTGTCTTTTGAATCAATAACTTCATCTGCAATCATATCAGTTGTTTTATGATCATGTTCATTCTTTGACACATTTTAAGGGATAGGATTACCTGGTACTTTCCCTGATGAAAAATATTATTTTGGATATTTTTTCATGAATTTCTTGTAGATTATGCCATACTTTTTTTGTATTTGTGTATTACATCAATTTATTTAATAATGAATCATATATGCTAAAGAAGATGTCACTAAATGCCTTATTTTTCTTCTGTAGTTCCTCATATGATGGGGGAATCTCATTAAATCCATTGCATACTAGATACCAAACATCAAGGTTCATTATATTAGACTTAATCTTATGTTTCCAATGTTTATAATT
This sequence comes from Pinus albicaulis, assembly GCA_034641835.2. Taxonomy (NCBI): domain Eukaryota; kingdom Viridiplantae; phylum Streptophyta; class Pinopsida; order Pinales; family Pinaceae; genus Pinus; species Pinus albicaulis. The sequence goes on along the minus strand of CM076572.1, from coordinate 1,156,243,585 downwards.
ATCTTTTCCTATAACAGGCACATATGCATTGACCATTGTTTATGTCTTGCCTTGATATTTTTCTTCTACATGCATCATTTTTTAATCTGACTACTCCTTAGAGTGCTTACTTTCAATTTTACCCTTGAGTGCACACTCATTAAATTAACTATCATCATTATTTTATAAACAAAAAAATGGACCACAACTAGAATAAGAACCTACCTGATAATTCTTTTTCACTATCTTCTTCATTTTTGATCAATTGAAAACGAGGTAGCCCAAAACAGAATATTTGCTAATGTCTGTGACTGTAGCTATATCTTATATATCACTACCACTACCACTAGTTTCTAAATCCTTTATTTGAGCTATCTTCTTATTTCCCATAATCTTGAAGGATCTCCTTCAAGCAATCAAGCTTCTTTTGAAGTACCTACTCTGATTCCAATTGTTGGGAAAAATACTAAGGGGGATGGGGGTGAATCCGTGTTTGAAAAATCACTCAATTTTTTCTTTTATTCAAATTTATATACGTGGATATACTAAAGTAAGCTTGAGTATGTATGTGACTATTATACAGACAACTAGCATATATCCAGTTTTCTTACTTTTCAGGTAATTCACCATATGTTTAACTTGAACCAGTGTATCAATAACTCATTAAGGTTTAATTAAAAAATAACCATGTGTAGTTAGAAAAAAATAAACCATCACACATAAGAAACACACATGAACATGATGAATTTTAGGTGGAAAGCCAATGTGGGATAAAAACACCGTTGTTGTCATCTATGTCTTATTTTTATGATAAATAAACACTTCTTAAAATATTGTATTGGTGCAGACTCATACGAACACACAGGAACCCACCTGCAGAAGGCTGCAAATGTATCTTGTTCTCTATCACCCACTACAAGGGAGATCCAAGCCAATGATCTCATTTACCAGAACCCAATGAAAGGGAGTTCCTACCCCCTGATCTAATTTAACAGCTACCACTGGAAGGAATCTTTGAATATGTCATTGAGGGCTCCAACCCTCAACATCACCGTGCACCAGGTTTCAAAAATTTTCACAATCGATCCACTTGATACAAAACATCACAACTTGTAGACCACTTTTCATCAAATTTTTAGACTGGACCTACCGCCATCATTTAAGCCCAACACCAAATATCAAAACTGAAACCGATTACTATAACTAATCACTTAATCATTGGACCAATTGAATCAACCAATCATTAAACCAACCGAGACCCAAATCAATCAACTTATTCTCAAACAACCTAATGAATTAGATCAGTGTAACTCTGTTTACCAGAATATGAATCTACATACTATCGTCACATAAATTATATTCCAACACTGCAAAACCTGATCAACCATATATCAAAATATATACGCTAATTTTATTAAGTTTATCCATGTATATACACGAACCTGTGTAAAAATATCAAAACACTAAACCTTGAAACTAAATCACTATCATTACTAAATAAACAATGAGTTACACACTGAACCACTCAATCATTCTAAAATAATTAAATAATTGTCACACATATTTTTACCACTTACATATAGCAGCATCATTACCATTCAACATATCAATCCTCAATTAATTCAACTTTAATCATTATTTTTAAATCCATATCATCAAGTAATTATTCATTGATAGACAACAACAAACACAACAAGACTGGTTAGGTTGATCAAGCATTATATTCAACAACACCCTAGCTTATATATGTGCTTCCCACAAAACACTTCTGCATGTATACGTGCTTTTCAGTAATCAAACTTGCGTACATATATGTCCAAACTACATAATCGACATGTGACTAACCATAATGCGACTTGCGTATCTACGCACCTTTAAATTATGAAACACGCGTACAAATATGAAATTATTTAATTACACCTTCATTGCACATTAGACCTTCAGAAAAAATCATCTCTTGGAATATAATGGAATAAAAAGACGTACAAACATTATATTCACAAATCAAATTAGCCCATAGGCACATTATCAGTGTATATTCATTTTAGATCTATCGGATCCAATCCATCATCAAAATCGTTGGTGCATACTTAATTTCAGGTCAAATAATTCATCAATAGACCATTAAATGCACACAAAAACACTTTGATCTTCATCTCCTTCTACCGATTAGGCCTTAAACAATGCCATATATTAAATCCATAGTAAGGTAGATGGTATTCCTGAACGAGATCAAATATTAGTTGGCATGCTCATTTCTATGGGCTAATACCATGGTAAAAGACCCTTGGTATTTAGGATACCATAGTGTGGAAACTTTACGTGATTTCTCTTTTTCATACTCGTGTGTGTATGTGGCTTTCCTTCACATAACCTATGTGTATTTATCAAAACATTACCTTCATCATTCCCATGTCTCTGAACTATTATTCCTTTGTCACAACTTTCTATCATATGTGTACTAGCTTGTGGACACATCCCGTTATCGTCATGTTGAAATATTCAACAAGTATGTTTCCATAAAAAGACAAATCATTAGGTAGGTTGCCATCGAGGACAATACAATAGTCATAATTCTAACAATCTCCCCCTTTGGACTTGATGGCAACCATTTTGGTGTTTATTCACCACGACCTGTAGATGCCTGTAAAACATATCAGGATAAGCACCAATATTTTGAAACACCAAGTTACTCTTCCCCTTTGAAGTCGGGGGAAAAGGGCCTACCAATTATGAGATAAGAATTCTCTCTCTCTTTGTAGACATGAGCACTATAGATATGATCTACATTGTATACTTACCATACTCCCCTTGAGCACATGTTGAATTTTATGAAATATTTTCAATCAAGTACATGACTCTATGACTCAACCAAATATGACATTTCCTATTGCCAAGGACTAAAACTTGCATTAATCACCCAACGTAGTGGGGATACAGAGTTGGCTTATCACTACATCAAATACCCAAAATGGGAGTAAATTCATAATTGACTTAACCCTCAATAGTCCAACCATGATTAATAATTACAATAATTACATCATGGACCTTTTCGTGACCTTGACATAAGACACATATACAACATTTATAACCAAGACCAAATACCTCTATAGTGTGATATCAAGAGCAAGATAGTCTTAAGCAACCATCATACACCATATAAGATCTACACCATGAGCATATGTTAGCAGAAATATGAACAAAAACATCTACCAGTGACCAAGTATGCAACATCAAAATCATAATATTTTTCATAGAGATATGCCATCAAATCATCCTCTTGACCTCATCAAGGTCAACTTGATCTTTCCCTTTGTAGGAAGAGCCTCATCCATGTTCATCAAACGAAGAATATCATCATGAAGTAAGATAGGTCAATGAATCATCATCTTTTAGAAAAATAAATATGTGTACTAAATATGCCATGCATCCAAGTATCATCCAACCGATATAGTATTAGAATATCAATAATCGTGTCTTCATGAAACCTGCAGAAATATCATTCTCTTGTCCCATTATCTTCATATAGAAACAATTTCACCAAAATTCAATACAAGTATTTATCATAGGATCCCTTTCTGCAATGTGCATGAACTCAACAATATCCTCATGCTTTAGGACCATACTCTTCTAAAAACATACCATTTGCATAATAACATGTACGTGTAGAATGTGTAAGAACTCTATGCATCATCCATAGTTCACCATACTCAACCCATGACATAATTACATTAGCATCATCATCAAATAATCATAGCAAGGTATACATGTTCTTTCCACAAAGAAGAACAACAATCCATATCATACATGATTCATCACCAAAGAGTCTTCTATCATCACCAATTTGATAATATATAAGAATCATCCATAATTTGATTATAAGCATCTCATTCATCATCATTCAAGAACTTCAGCAGCACGGGTATCTTCAGCAGCATCACTAATGATACACATAATTATTTACCAAGGAATTATCAAGCAAACATAATGTGAAAATGCATTATTAGAAGCATAGAAAATTCCCCCCCAGAACCTGTGCCAACTATCCACTATTAGATATGATAATTTCAAATCAAACATCATTAATGACATCAAAGTATCTTCTTCAATCGATTATCCATCAAATAATCAACAACTAATAAAAGCCAAAAAAAATTCTAAATAGTATTAATAGATTGTAACCATCAACATTAGAACAAGAAATCCAGGTAATAATTTTCTCAACCATATTAGAGCATTTTCTTGAGTCTGTAACATTGTTTCTTCATTATAGAGAAACATACATGATTTTCTAGATTATAAATCGCATATATACGTGATTTGTTTCATAGTATTTGCGTACATAAAGTGAAATGTACTGAAACTTCATGACTACAACTCCCCTTGATCCCATAACATTTGTACATGTTAATTGTTAATACACTAGATGTACTATCAGTAATATAAGAAACATGAATATCAAAACAACCATGAGAATCATCATCAAGACAACATATGTATTTCTCCCCCTCAGATTATACATATCCTCTTGCTATGACGTTTCTAGACTCTTCATCTATGACTTTCCATTTGGTTGAAGTAAACACAATTACATTTCCTTTATCTTCCGTTTGACCTACACTTAGAATATTCTGCTTTAGCCCTTGAAATAATGAAGTATGAACTTCTCTTCTATGTTTATTAATTCTTTCTTTACATTTTCCTAGAACTTTTGCTGGAGAACTATTTGAAAGAATAACCTTACCATATTGGTTTTTCTTAAGAGACTACATATTACTCTTATCTCCAGTCATATGATGTGAACATTGCATGTCTATGTACCATTCATCTTCATTTTCAAACGAGAAAAGAGCAAGACCAAATTTTATCTATCCTTGGCATTTCTTCTTATTAACAGAAGTTTTAGTGGATCCATTTTCTTTAGTTCTTTTTTCCTACATACTATTATCTAATTTCTTGTCATTTTTTTGGTGTGATTCATTGATTTGTTCCTATATTATTTTTCTACATGACCAAACATGTTACATGCATAACATATTATATAAAATGGGGCAGAGGAATCATAATATTTTTGTCTCATTTTCCTTCAATTACAATCAATAGCTTTGTGACCAAATATGTTGCAAGAAAAACGATATCCCTTAAAGAAACCTGAGTACCTGGGAGCTGATGGTATTTCAGTGGAGAAGGTATTTTCTTGAGACCGAAACAATATTATTTTACAAGTGGATGCAACATTTCCATAACTATGACATATAAACCATTCAACATTATTAATCAGAGGAGAATATTGTTTGAAACTTTTGTAGTTAGCATCAAATGATTTCCTTTGAGGATTCATGATCCTTGGTTGTTGATCAGGTTGAATTCATATCTCTTTGTTAAACACTTCAATTTTTGCATTATTATCCTTTGGATTCTTATCACTAGCTTGTGAACTGGATTATACTTTATCATTTTCACGAAAACCAAGACTAGATTTAATAGTGGGAGTCATTTGTGTTGGAACTCACGATTGCCATTAGAACAAAACCCGTAGGCGTTAGTCTCCACTACAATCGCTAGAGTTAGTATCCACGAGAGGCAGTTAGTCAATGTCACAAAACACACAGGGAGCATTGAACACAATGTCCAACAATGTCCTCCTCAACGCGAGCCGAGTGAGTTTCGAAGTCGAGACATCTCGCTCAGATGCCACTTGTTGGAACTCACGATTGCCGTTAGACCAAAATCCACGGGCGTTAGTCTCCGCTACAATTTCCAAAGTTAGGATCCACAAGAGGCATATAGCCCATGTCACGAAACACATAGGGAGCATTGAACACAATGTCCAACACTTTGACTACTAATAATATTATCCATAATCTTAGTAATATCTTGAAATCTCAAATGTTTAAATTTTTCTTCTAATTTACCTTGTAAAATGTTTACCTCAACCTCCATTCATTGATATTTATTTTCTGATGCAGATAACAAAGGCACATGTTAAATATTCAATGTAGTGAACACATTGCATTCTTTAGAAAGCAAGACCCATGCAAATGGATAGAGTTTAAATACTCTATAGTTTTTTCATAAAGAATTGATACACCATTTTAATTTCATTTAGTGTGCAAATGTGAACCACTGTTAAAAAAAATTACAAAATGTACAGTGTGAATTCTACAGCACGTACAACCAACAGTGAGCTCCTCACAACGTCGACACTAGTTGGAAGTTATTGCAGGTTCATGTCTACAACAATTGATTTTCGCTTTCCCAATTTGTCTTCACATTACACCGGTTCTGGAAATTTGGTTCACCTACCATTTATCATTTTAAGTAGTCTCCAAGTCTCTCCTTTGTGTTCATACCTGCACCATCCACTTGCGCTCTCGCTTTTGCATTTAAAGTTCCACAGAAGTTATGCTCACATTTGCGTTCAAGCTTGCAGTAATTTCTTGCCACTCCACACTGGTCCGATTCCAACTCCCAGCATTTGCATTCACTTCATAATTAGCTTGCCTACGCTGCTTCCAAAATAGTATGCTTTTCATTTCTCGTGACAATCCAGCATTGAAGCAGGTTCCATTTGTGGGTTACTGGGTGAATTCTTCGATCGGAATTATTTCAATCACACCTCTGTTCCTACAATTAAACACACTCTTCCACTCATATATATGATGTATCACAGATTGAAATAAAAAAAAACATAGAACCGAGAGCAAGTATATGAAACAATTTCAGAACTACGGTAGTAATGACTATATCAAATTCTCATCGGCTGAATATTAAATTTTTTGCCCCTTTGCTCTCGGCATTCCTCACATTGTCACAATTACTCTTTTTGTTCTTGTTTTTTCTCTCTATTTCCCTATTATTATACTTTAATGTGAAAATTTTCTTCTTAGAATATATTTCTTCTTGAGCTACTCCACCAAACGAATGCCTCCCTATTTTTAAGTTCTTATCCTTACTTGTCCCTATTTCCACGCAGGGAAAGAAACCAATTTCTAATTTTTTTCCTAATTAATTAAAAAATACAAAACAACTAACTAATCTCATAAATAAATAAATATTAATGCTAATGTTTAATCCTCTCAAGTTAGCCACAATATGTGAACATATAATCACATTGCTGGCTAATTACAGATGCTCCTACATCAGACTCCCGACGAAGAAAAAGAAAATTGATTTTTCAATGCTTCAGGATCTACTTCAAACTTCTGTAGCTCTGCTGCAATCATCCAACTAGAATCTTCCACTGGTTGTCTTTTCAATTTGACTAACTACTGATAATAGGTCCGTCCCCTAGTTTTCTTTGATACTCTTTTCTCCAAAATGGATTCGACTTCCTTCTTTCTTGTTTTTGGCATCTTCTTTCCCAATTTACTGTCGGGTTTTCTTCTGCTATACAGTCCCCTTGTGGTTATTCTTCTAGTTCTTGGTACAGATACAAATCTGCAACATTGAATATTGGAAATATTCCAATGCCTGTTGGCAATTCAGTTTCATATGCATTTGAAGAAAATTTCCTTAGAATTTTACATGGCCCTATCTTCTTCATTTTTAATTTGTTATAAGTTTTAACAGGAAATCTTTATTTTCTTAGATATACCATGACTAAGTCACCCACTTGGAATATCCACTTTATGCTTATATCTACTTCTTCTTTCCTGCAATATATTTTTGACATCTTCTTGTAGTTTCTGCATTTGTTCTGCAAAATCTTCAGCCTTTGCGCTCCTAACCTCTTGTTTTCCCAAATCTCTAAGTTCATACACACCTCTTGGATGCATTCCAAAAACAATATGAAATGGGCTCATACTAGTACTTCGATTTGGAGTATCATTATAAGAAAAAATAGCCTGAGCAAGAGCTAAATCTCACTTCTTAGGATTTTTTTATATCAAGCTTTTCAATATTTTTCCCAAAATTCTATTCACTACCTCGGTTTTTCCATCAGTTTGAGGATGATATGCTGAACTGAAACTAAGGTTGGTACCTAGTTTAGTCCACAGGGTTCTCCAAAAATGTCTCGCAAACTTGGTATCCCTGTCAAACACAATACTTACAGGCAATCCATGTAATCTTACGACTTAAAAAAAAAAAAGATTAGCAATATGTGTTGCATCACTTGTTTTCTTGCATGGAATAAAATGAGCCATTTTACAAAATCTATCCACCACAACATAAATGGAGTCATTTCTCCTTTGAGTTTTTGGTAAACCCAAAACAAAGTCCATACTAACTACATCCCATGGTCGGCCGGGTATTGGTAACGGCTGATATAATCCTATATTCTGACTTTTCCCCTTAGCGTGCTGACAAATCTTGCATTTTTCCACGAACCGTTTAACATCAGTTTGCATATTTGGCTAGTAATAAAAAGCATTTACCTGAGAAAAGGTCTTGTCTTGTCCAAAATGTCCAGATAGGCCTCCACTATGTTTCTCCTTAATTATGTTTTCCCTCATAGAACATTTGGGAATACATAATTTATTACTTTTGAATAACAATCCTTCTTGGATAAGATAATCCAACCACTGGCTTCTATTATGAACTGCTAGATTTTTTGCAACTGCATAAATTTCTTTAAACTCTGCATCATCTTTATACATGTCAACCATTTCCTCAAATCCTAAAACACCAACTTGTAATTCTTGCATAATTAAGTTCACTCTGCTTAAAGCATTAGCCACTTTATTCAATTTACCACTCGCATGCTTGATTAAAAAAGTAAAACTTTGCAAATATTCTACACATTTGGCATGTTTCTGATTCAATTTTGGTTGGTTGTTTATAAACTGTAATGCATGATTACATTAATATAACACAAACTCTTTTGGAAACAAATAATGTCCCCATTTTTTTAAAGCCTATACAACAACATAAAACTCTTTTTCATAAGATGAATGTTTCTTCTTTCCTTCGTTCAGTTTTTTGCTGAAGTATGCTATTGGTTTTTTCTCTTGATTTAAAACTATTCCAATCAAAATTAAACTAGCATCAGTTTCAACTTGGAAAACTTTTCCAAAATCTGGGAAATCTAAAACTAGTTTTTTGGTAATTTTTTTCTTCAATAATTTAAAGTTTTGATCTGCTGCTTCTGTCCACTTGAATGGCTCATTAGTTTCCCTGATTGTTTCAATAACGGGTGCACAAATCTAACTAAAGCTTCGAATAAATTTTCTATAGAAACTTGCAAGACCATGAAAGCTTCTTACCTCAAATATGCTTTTAGGAGTTGGCCAATTCACAATTTCTTTGATTTTTTCTGGACCCATTTTCAAACCTTCCTTAGAGACTACAAATCCCAAATAAATTAGTTCTTCCTTCATAAAACTACATTTCTTCAAATTTATTAGTAGTTTTTCTTTCTGCAAAGTTTTTAGAACTAATTTAAGGTGTTCCAGATGCTCTTCTTTACTTCGACTAAAAATGATAATATCATAAAGATAAATAATTACAAACTTTCCCGCATATTCCTTCAAAACCTCATTCATCAACCTCATGAATGTACTGGGTGCATTAGTAAGTCCAAAAGGCATTACTAACCATTCATACAAGCCATTTTTTGTTCCATTCTCTAATTATTATCTAATGATACCCACTCTTCAAATATATCTTAGAAAAATATATTGACCCACTCAAACAATCCATTAAATCATCCATTTGTGGTAAAGGAAAACGATACCTGATGGTGATTTTATTTATGGATCTAGAATATTTGCACATGTTCCATTCACTCCATTTTTTTGGATTGAGTATTGTTGGTAAAACACATGGACTAAGGCTTTCTATGATTAATCCTTTATCCATTGACTCTTGCACTTGTCTTCCAACTTCGACATTTTCCTGCGGCGTTAACCTATATGCTGCTTTATTCGGAAAACTTGCTCTAGGGACTAGATCAATATGTTGACTCCTGATTGGCGGTAACACATATGGAAACTAATCCATAATAATATCAGCAAAATCATTCAATAGATTTCAAATTTCTTTAGGTAAATCTTCTAAATTTGTAGAAGTTAAAATTACCTTATGTCTCCCTACATTAGCAAAATGCATCTCCTCACCTTTCTCGACTTCTTGTAACAGGGATTTACCACTCATCAACATAATTTTGTTTCCAGGTACTTCCTCGTCAGCTTCAGCTTTCAATGGAAGCAGTATATGCTTGTTTCCATCTTTCTCGAGAGTATAAGTGTTTCTTCTGCCATCATATATGGCTTTCCGATCAAACTGCCAAGGTCTTCCCAACAACATGTGATATACATCCATCAGCATTACATCACATAAAATAACATTGTTGTAAGTACCAATCTATATTTCAACCTTACATTTTTCAGTTACAATAATTTGATGGCCTTTTTGGAGCCATGATACTTTATAAGGAGCAGGGTGTACTGTTTTTTCTAACTTCAAATTTTCCACGATTACTGTAGAAACAAGGTTATCAATTCTTCCACTATCAATTACCAATTTGCAACATTTACCTTTTGACTTACATATAGTTCTAAACAGATTCTTTCTCTGAGCTGGTTCTCTGGTTTTCTTAACTTCTTTAAGCAATATCCTTTTCAACAACAAGGATTCTCCAGCTTCAGGTGGTTCCTCTTTGGTTGCAGCCTGAGGAATTTCTTCTTTTGCTTCAACAACATTCACATTTCATTGGGTTGCTGATCTATTGTGAGGACAATCCCATGACCCATGTCCCCACTCACCACATGTAAAGCACCGAATATCTCTTCCTCGGCCTCTACCTCTGGGAAAAAACCATCCACGACCATAGTCTCCTCTCTGTGGTGATCTATTACTAGAACTTCCTGCTTCACTCTGGTAGTGTTGAAATATGGACTTAAATGTTCCTCTTCTTCTTGCCAGACTCTTGCCTCTATTCCTCTGACTTTGTTTGCGCAACATTTTCTCCTCCACCATCAAAGCTGCTTGATAAGCATCCTCAATTGTCTTCAAATTTAATAAGCTGATTTCATCCTGTATATCATATCTTAAACCATTTATATATCTAGCTACCTTTTCTATGTCATCTTCCACATATCCTGCTCTAATACTCAACTTATAAAATTCTTCAGTATATTGTTTGATATTCATTCCTTTCTGTTTTAAGTTTTGCAATTGTCTAAAAAGATTTAATTGATAATCTTTCGGCATGAAATGACATTTTAGTTTACTCACCATCCTATACCATTGCATAATTTTGGCCTTCCCTTTTCTTTCTCTGGACAGTTGCAGTTCATCCCACCACATGGCCGCATGACCCCTCAATCTGGTGGCTGCAAACTTCACTTTCTTCTTGTCATTGATTTCTTCATATTTGAAGTATTTGTATAATGAACTGATCTAGTCCATTAGTACTTCCACACTAAGGTTTCCATCATATAAAGGTACTTCTACCTTCGGTCTTCCACTAGCCTTTGCTAGCATCTTAATAACTTTATCTCCCTCGCTTTCTTCCTCTATTTATTCTTCAGTGGTTTCCTCATCATCTGCACTGGAGATTCCATCATCTGTTTCCCTCCTCTAAGTAGTTTCTATTATCTCCATCCTGGTATGAAGGTGTTGGATTTCCTCTAGAAAAACTGCATTTGCTACAGTTCTCCCTCGACCTATTCCAACTCCCCTTCTGGGCGGCATTCTCTACAACTTTCAAGAAGATCCTTAATGGCTCTGGTACCAAAATTTGATGTAGATAACAAAGGCACACATTAAATATTCAATTGAGTGAATAAATTGCGTTCTTCACAAAGAGAGACCCGTGCAAATGGATAGAGTTTAAATACTCTATAGTTTTTTCATAAATAATTGATACACCAATTTACATTCTTTTAGTGCACAAATGTGAACCACTGTTAAAAAAAATTACAAAATGTACAGTGCGAATTCTACACCACGTACAACCAATAGTGAGCTCTTGACAACATCAACACCGGTTGGAAGCTATTGCAGGTTCATGTCTACAACAATTGATTTTCACTTTCCCAATTTGTCTTCATGTTACACCGGTTACGGAAATTTGGTTCACCTACCATTTATCATTTCAAGAGATCTCCAACTCTCACCTTTGTGTTCAGAGCTGCACCATCCACTTTTGCTCTCACTTTTGCATTCAACGTTCCACAGATGCTGCACTCACATTTGCATTCAAGCTTGAAGTAATTTCTTGCCACTCTACATTGGTCCGATTCCATCTCCCAGCATTTGCATTCACTTCATTATTAGCTTGCCTATGCTGCTTCCAATATAGTCTGCTTGTCATTTCTTGTGACAATCTAGGATTGAAGGAGCTTCCATCCGTGGGTTACTAGGAAGCTTCTTCGATTGGAATTAGTTCAATCGCACCTAGGTTCCTGCAATTCAACACACTCTTCCACGCATATATATGATTTATCACAGATTCAAATAAAAAAAAAACATAGAACTAGAAGCAAGTATACGGAACAATTTCAGAACTATGGTAGCAATGACTATATCCAACTCTCATGGGATGAGTATTACATCTATTGCCCCTTTGCTCTTGGCATTCCTCACATTGTCAAAATTAATTTATGCTATTAATTTAGTATTAATTATTAGATTAAATAAACATAATTAATAAAATAAAATATATAATTATTTACTTTATTAATAATTATTTACATATTTAAATAAATGTTAATACTAATTAGTAAATAATTATTTATTATTATTTTTATAACAGTTAGTGATATTAACCATCCCTAAATAATATAGAGTTTTTATTTAAGGTATTTTTCCTAAATTAAATAATAAATTAAATAAATCAATTAGCTAATTTAGTAACTATATAGCAACATAATAATTAGTTATTTACTTAATTAATATTTATTTTGTAAATAAACATTAATATTAATACTTAGTGTTTAATACTAACTAATTATATATATTTATTAATTTTGTTTACTAAGTATTGCCTCATTTTAAATAAGTAATTTTAGGATATTATCACATTATATTTAATTAAAATAAAAATAAAAATAATTCATATTATTAAAATAGAAATAAAATTATTAAAAAATTGGAAATAAAATTATTAAAAATTGGTAATAAAAATTATTGGTTTTTTGAATTAAATTAAATAATAAAAATAAAATTTATATTTAAAAAATTAAAATTAAAATTAATAACTCTGGATGGCTCCTGTCATATCCTTCTTCACTATTAATGACCTAAGAACCCTTCTTCAAATTGTTCATTCAGTTGTCCTGAAGATGGATCCCCGTGGATTCGAAACGTCGACAAATGTTTCTTGATACTATGGATAATCCAGGAAGCTCTTCAGAATACTCTCATAAATAAATAAATAGTAAAATATTAATGCTAATGTTTATTCCTCTCGAATTAGCCACAACATGTGAACATATAATCACATTGCTGGCTTAGTCCAAATGCTCCTGCATCATTTTCATAACCTCTTCAACCATTCTTCCTTCTACTTTCTCCATTAATTTGAGAAACTCTTCTTTCAACTCATTTTCTTGTTCTTCAAATGCCTGAAGTAGTTCTTCATTTCACTTTCGTGTTTTTTCAAGATATTCTTTTAGAGAGATGAGCTCAACTTCAATAACTTCACAATATTAGTTATATTCCACAACAACATTTACTAATTTAATATGATCCTTTTTATTTCCTACAAATTATTTTTAATATTAACGATATTTTTCAAATAAATATCAAGTTTTGTTCTAATATCATAACTTTATTACAACATGTCGTCTTTTGAATCAATAAATTTATCTAAAATCATACAAGTTGTTTTATCATCGTTTTCATTTTTTAACAAATCGTTAGGGATAATATTACCTGGTAGTTTCCTTGATGAGCAATCTTCTTCTGATTTTCTCCATGGATTGCTTGTAGCTTGTCCCATACTTGCCTTGAAATTGTTTAATGCATAAATTTATTTAATATTGAATCATATATGCTAAAGAATATTTCACTCAAAGCCTTATTATTATTTTTTACATCCTCGTCTGATGGGGAAATCTCGGTGTAGCCATTGCATACTAGATACCAAAAATCAAGATCCATTACATTAGACTTCATCTTTTATTTCCATTATTGATAAATAACTTTGCCCAGTATAGGCACATTTGCATTGACCATTTTTTTTTTCTTGCCTTGATCTTCTACTTCTAGAGGCATCATTTTTAGTCTGAATTCTCCTTAGAGTGCTCACTTTCACTTTTACCCATGAGTGAAAGTTTAGTTGATTCATTTTCATCATCACTATCATCATTATTTCATAAACAAGGAAATGGACCACAATAAGAACGAGAACCCATACCTAAGAATTATTTGTTACCGTATTCTTAATATTTTATCAATAAAAAACGAGGCAATCCCAAAACTAAATATTTGCTGATATCTGTGACTATCACTAAATATGATATATCATTGTCACTACTAGTGGTTTTTGAATCCTTTATTTGAGCTATATTCTGCTGTCCCATCATATTGACAAATCTCCTTCAAGTGTTCAAGTTTCTTCTGGAGTACGTACTCTGATTCCGATTGTTGGGAAAATACTTAGAGGGAGCGAAGTGATTAATTATTTAAAATATCACTCAAACATTTCTTTTATTCAAATTTTTCTACGCAAATATACTAAAGGAAACCTAGGTATGTGCGCGCCTATTATGTTGATAACTGGCATATATCCAGTTAGCTTAGTTTTCAATTAATTCATCATTTGTTTAACTTGAACAACTGTATTAGTACCTCATTAAGAATTAATTAAACAATAACCCTGCATAGTAAGAAAAAAATAATCCATCACACATAAGAAACACACATGAACACCATGATTTTTAAGCAGAAACCCAACGTGGGAGAAAAACACAATTGATGTTGTTTATGTCTTCCTTTTATTATAAAGAAACACTTATAACAATATTATATCGGCTTATACTCATACCAGCACACAAGAACCCACCTCCAGAAGGCTACAACCTTCTCTCGTTCTCCAGCACCCACTGGAAGGGAGATCCAACCCCATTATGTAATTTACCAGCACAGACTGGAAGGCAGCTCCCACCCCCTGATATGATTTACCATATAGCACTAGAAGGAATCTTTGACTCACTCAATGAAGGCTCCAATAGTTAGCACCACCGTGGGCCATGTTTTATATATTTTCACAATGGATCCACCTAATACAAAACATCACAACTTGTAGGCCACTTTTCATCAAAATTTCAAACTGGATCCACTACCATCATTTAAGCCTAACACCAAATATCAAAATTGAAACCGATCACTATAACCAATCACTCAATCATTGAACCAACTGAATGAACAAATCACTGAACCAATTGAGACCCAAATCAATCAACTTATTATCAAACACCCAAAGAAATTACATAATTCTAACTTCATTTATCATAATATCAATCCACATACTATTCATCACATAAATTAGATTATGTCATTGCAAACCTTGATCAACCATATATCAAAATAGATACACTATTGTGTTGAAGTATGTATGCATATATACATGACTTCCTTGAAACATACTTGTGTATAGATCTCAAAACAATGAACCATGAACTAAATAACTTTCATTCTGAAATAAACACTGAGTTACACACTGAACCAGTAAACCATTTTGAAATAATCATAGAGCCATCACAAATATATGAACCACTTACAAATAACAGCATCATTACTATTCAGCATATCAATCCTCAATCAATTCAAATTCAATCATTACTCTTAAACCCATATAATCAAGTAAGATTTCATTAAAATACAAAAATAAACACAAAAATACTGATTATACAGATAACATATTGTATTCAATAAAAATATAGGTTATATATGTGCTTCCCGCAAAAAACTTTCGCGTGTATACAAACTTTTCAGTATTCAAACTCTCGTATAGATCTATCAAAACTGTAGAATCGACACGCGAATTACCAGAATGAGACCCACATATGTAGACATATTTAAGTTATCAAACCCGCATGAAAATATGAAATTATTGACTTATACCTTCATTGCACATCAGAAATTCAGAAAACCCCATCCCTCACCATATAAGGTAATAACGAAACATCAAAACATTATCATCACAAATAAAATTAGCCCATAAGAAGATTATCAATGTATATTCATTTCAGATCGATTGGATATGATCCATCATCAAACTCTCGACGAGTGCATACTTAATTTCAGATCAAACAATTCATCAATATCCCATTACATGCACACAAAAACACGTTTATATTCATCTCCTTCTATATATTAGACCTTAGCCAATACCACAAGTCAAATCAATAGTAAGGTTGATGGTATTGCTCGACGAGATCAAATACTCATTGACGTGCTCATTACTATGGTCTAGTAGTGCGGAAACTATACACACTTTCTGTTATTCATACCTGTGTTTGTAAAGATATTTTCTTCACATAACCCACATGTATTTCTCAAAAAATAACCTTCATCATTTCTTTGTCTCTGAACTGTTATGCATTTTCCCAAAATTTATGTTACATGTGTAGACACGTCCTTTTATCATCATATTGACATCTTCAACAAGTATTTTTCCATCAAAATACAACACATCAAGTAGG
Organism: Pinus albicaulis; assembly: GCA_034641835.2. NCBI lineage: Eukaryota > Viridiplantae > Streptophyta > Pinopsida > Pinales > Pinaceae > Pinus > Pinus albicaulis. The sequence continues at coordinate 1,156,227,011 of CM076572.1, read as the reverse complement.
TTTCCATCAAGTACATCACATTAGTCATAATGCCAACATAGTTGTGTTTTAATTAAACCCATGTTTGTATTTTCCAATGATTTCATCCATATCGATTTTGAATCACCATATTATTTTTTGGAACTAGATAAAGCCTATGGAAAGATAGTTGTGTTTTAATTAAATAAATATTTTTATTTTCTCATCATTTCCTTCATATTTATCTTGAATCATTCTCCTCCTTATTCTTATTTTTCAATCTAGGAGGAACCTATGGCAGGATTGTGCGAAGCTTGGTGGAGCCTGGATGCTCCTTGATATAGTTTAATTTCACCAAAGATGGCTCCCATCCTCAACCTATCCCCATGAAATTTGAACTCGTGACCTGGTGCGGACTAAACTGAACACACACCAATTAGTCTAGACCTCATGGGTAATCTGAATCCACCATATCTACAACAAATATTTATCTTTGGGATAGGTGTTTGATGCACTCTATAATTTTGAATGCATATATACAAATATATTTATAAAAGATGTTATTTGAAATTTTCCTCGTATGATTGAGAACCATTGATGAAATTGTTATATATTGGTGAAGGACTTAATTTTTTCTTGACTATGCCTAGAGTTGCAATTCAAATTATTCATCAAGGCATAGTTTAATGAAGGGATTTTCTAGTTTTTAATTAAATTATCATTGACAAGATTGCATTGTCTTGTGAGTGATGGTGAAAGTGGGGGTGATAATTTGTTTCTATGAGAAATTTGAACTATCCTTATCATGTAGCCTTAACCATGCTTCCAAAAATCAAGAAAATTCATATGTGATTATCCAGTGGTCACTTCAAACTTCCTTATTATCTCTTAGCAAACTAGTGATTGTGGGGAAATTCTCAAATTATAGTTTTCCATCTTAAGATCGGATCCTTTCCAACTAATCTAAAATTCAAAATCTTCTTCATAATATTTATACCTCTATTTCCAAAAATAATGAAGTAATCAATAACTCATATCGTAATACAACAAAATAAAGAGGAAAACCTCCTAGAAAACTAAGGCGCAACACTAAAATTTGGTTCCCTCCAAATCAATGAGTGGGTGGGTTATGCCATGGTCCCTTAACTTAATGCCCCAAAGTAAAGAGTTAACAAGGATTTTTTCACATGCATCATGGAATCATGTTTCATTCCATGTTGTATGGTTGGAAGGAAGAGTGTTCTATATTTTGGTTAATGAGGTATTAGCGGCATATTCATGGTATTCCAGGTATATATCACCTTGGTATGATCATGTATATAGAGCAATGAAGTAGATATGGTGTTCAACTATAGTAGGGAAGGCTATGATATAATATGGAATGAGATTTATCTTCTCCTAGTTTATATGGGTGATGGCATGAAGGTTTAGTTGATTTCATTCCCTCATGATTTGGGGAGATTTGTCAACAAGATTTTTTCTCCTATTTTGAATTGACAGATAGAATTCATGGGAGTAGGAGAGCTGGCTAATTTGAATTCAATTTAGGCAAAGGATAATATTGATTCTAATCCTATATGGAGGTTTGGTTTGATGTATTGTAGTCTTATGAAACTACTAATAAGGATATGGAAGGATATGATAATGAAATTCCTTATCTCATCACCTACAATCACTCTATATTTTGTGATGATGCGTATAGAGAGGCATATATAGAGGATGAGGACTTCAAGGACATGTTTCAATAGTTGTAGAGACAAATTCGATAACACAATTAGTTATGATATCCAAAATGGGTTACTCTATAGGTTGGATCTCCTATGTGTTACTAATGGTGAGTGAATGTAAATATGAAATAGTCTCACACCTCCAAGGTTGTAGGGAAGATAATTGCCAATTTTTAGAGGTATGTGTACTAACCTAAAATGCAAGAAAATGTAGCTAGATTCATAAGATGACTTATGATTTCATGTACTAACAAGACTAGAAATAGAAAATAATTTTTATAAAATCCCTTACGTGTACCGATTTCTCATTTGGAAATATTTTCCATGGACATTATGGGAGGTTTACCAAAAAATAGAAAGGAACATGACTAAATGTTTGTAGTAGTTCGCAATTTCAACAAGATGTGTATTCTTATGCCCTATAAAAAAACCATTAGTAGAAAATAAGTAGCAAGAATGTTATTTATACATGTTTGGATGCACTTTGGGATACCAAGGAGCAGATTTTCAAATAGGAACACTAAATTCCTCAATGCATTTTTTGCAAGTTTTTGGAAAAATATTAACAAAAAATTGAAGAGGTATAGAACATTTCATCCACAAATAAATGGGAAAAGGGAAACAAAAAATAGGACTTTGGCATAAATATTGAGGGCTTATAATCAAAATCATATAATGTCTCAATATGAATATTTGATTTATATACAACATTCCTACAATAGAGTAGTCCACACTTCAACTAGTAAGTCATTATTTCAAACTTTTTTTTGGATATTTTAAAGCTTCAGATTTAGATGTTGTATATAAATATTAAGGAATGACAGAGGATCTCACAAGGGTTTCTTTAAGAGAAGAAAAAAATGTTGACGAGATTAAGAATATGCATTTACAAGCATAAGAGGCACTAAATAGGTCACAATAAGAATGCAAGGGAAACCATGATCAACATAGGATAAAGTGGTCATTCAGAGTGGGAGATAGAGTATCATTACAATTGAACAAGGAGATGCTATAAATTCCTAGTAAGAAAATCATGGTTATACCATATAGTCCTTTCAAGACATCAGAAAAGGTTGGAGATAATGCTTAAAAAATAAGTATACATGCTCATTTATTGAGTGGATAATGTGGAAAAAAATGAAACTTTAGGAACCTTCCATATTGGATTAGAAATATGAGTAGGCACTCCCTTGCACAGAGGATTTAGCACCACATTCTCAAAAAGAGTTGACAAAGGATAAAATTTTGTAGAAGAGGTCTAAAATTATAATATAGGAGTAGCATAACCTTTGGCACATTGGGTTGAAAGAAAAATTTCCAGGAAAGGTTAAATGGTACTCTAGGGAGAAGGTAGAGAAACAATTTTCTCACTTCGTTAAGTACAACCTTCAGGCGAATAAAATCATCCCAAAATGTAGTGGTATGATCAAGATTGTATCACTATATTATTTTTCATCGATATTAATGCTTTCATAGTGGAAAAATTAAATGCATCAACTGAAGAGAGAAATTGTTTAGTGGTGGGACCCATTTTGGAGAATTAGGGTCTAAAACATTTTGGGTCTAGTTTGAGGACATAAATTTCCTTTTTAAGCATACTAAGAACCCAATGATGATATTATACACACAAATAATGTTCCAATATTCTAAGAAAGATGTTAATTATATTTTTTATTCAAAATTTATGTGTCCCATAATATAATCTATTGTGATTGACCAAAATAATTTAAAATGATTTCATGTTATCTCCCATTATTCATGGAAAATGGGCTAACCATGTGGAGAATATAAAGAGGAATTTGGATGGGTCAACGTTGTAACTGTAGTTCATATTGTAAGGATTCAAACTTAACTCTATGTTGGATATCAATTGTTTTATATAGAGGCCAATAGGAGGAAAAGGGGTTCCATTATATTCTTTTGAAAATTTATTCATGGTAAATTAGAGTAGCTAAGTGTGGATAAAGAGAGAGAATAATATTTATTTTGTATTTTGTAGCATCTCACTAGCGAAAGGTCTTAGTTAAATCCATAAGGAGGTCCTTATCCCTTGTATTTTCACCATCTCCATTATATATTAAAGAGACTAGAACAACTTACCTTCTTGATAGGTTTTCTCTAAAAATGGTTTCCTATACAATATCTTGGTATTCATTGCAATTTGTTAGTGATTTTGTTTACATGTTCTCTATTTTCCATATATTAGTTGTTTCATGGATAGACAAAAAACAATAATAAGAAATTTGAAATCTAAATGGAATTATCCCTTCATAGTATATATTTTGGTTTATTTTCAAATAAAAATATATAGTGGAATATCCATGGTAGCTTATAGATCATGTGTGATAGAGGTCACAAGGTATTATATCATTCCTTAGAGATTTACCATTCTTTACAAACATAGGGGCTACACAAAGTTGATCCTTCATGAAATACATATCCAACTGCCATCTTGGTATACTATAAAGACATTGTTACATCTCTTTGTAATTAAAATATTTAGCAACAAAAACAATCCCTATAAATAGATAAGAAGAAAAAATATCCCAAAATTATCACCAACATTACATGATCTTAGGGGGATTTTCCTTAAGTGAATCATTATCTCCATGAAGACCAAAATGTATGTGAGATAAAAAATCATTTTTAAAAAGTCAAATAATAACATAAATATTTCATTCACCTCCTATTTCAATATAACCTATCACAAAAATTGTCTCTTCTAGTCACATACTCTTCGTCCCTATGCATCACAAATTTCAAGCACATTGCATCAATACTACGGACAATGTTATGTAGGTTTTTCTCATGGAATATATGAAACTCCTCTAAATTCATCCTAATCTCCTAAAACTCCCATATATCCTTGTTAGAAATAATATTTCCCCAACTATGCTTGAGTTCCATAGTCCTCCAAACAAGTACCTCCCACAATAGCATATAACCTTACCATTAATAAGATGTGAAATTAGGTTTAGAACATTATGACTAACAACATAGAAATCAAGTAAATCAAAATGAGAAACATTTAATCTTTACAAGTTACATGGATTTAAAATAATCACCAAAATGGATGTATCAATGGGTAGATTATTAAAGGAAGTGGACTCCATATATACATCATCTAGTTGAAGCCTCCCTAGAAGGGAAATTCCATAACAAGGGATATTCACCTTATCAAATCCAACCACCACCCTCTCCTCCACTTGACAACAATTACAATGTTTGAACTCTCATTAGTCCAATCCTTTTTTCTACCAATTAGGATGAAATACAGGAAGGGTATTATTAAACTTCATCCATACTTTCTTCTTTGAACCATACCATAAAACCTACACTAACACCTTTGTCCCCCTACTACATCACTATGCTAAAATTACCATCCACTAATCATTCCACATCTATTCTAAAAGATGGGTCTGAGAGGAATAAATTTTTGGCACATACACCACAAAAAATTCAAGTAATCTCTTATGTATCAAAATGGTAAAATATACACATCAATTATCCAACTAATATCCATGTGATGCAACAAATATCTAAAGGTAAGGGTATATATTGAGAATACCTCCCTGTGATAAAGTATCATGTGGTAAAAAATGGGCCATTAAAAAAGTTTCTCATGTAGTTTCAAAGACTAAAAGTTGTAGACTTAACCTCATAGAACAATACCACATAAGGATTAGCCTTTTGTAGAACTCTTCAAGCAATTTCTTATATTTTAGGATTGTCATCTCTATCACATTATAAGACATAATATAAAACTTCACTCAAGAAATAAATGGTTCCATAGAGTACTTGATGTATTTCTCAATGCTACATTATCCATGTAAGAGTCACTCTTTTTTGGGGATATGAGCATAGCTTCTTTGAATCATTTTGTTTTAGCAAAAAGACAGTACTCTACAAGGATTTTTCAAACAAGTAGGAGATGAGGCATGTTACTCTTGTTGGATGTACCTTGCAAGCTGAACACCATGCATATGTTGGGATTTATTATTGATACCTATACCAAAATTCAACATAGTTCTTTATTGTCTTGAGCTATTGATATTTCTATAGTTAGAATCCAACTCTAGTTATGACCTAGCTAACTAGAATTACTTGAATTCTCCTTAAACACACCACAAATTCTAATTTCTAATACATATATATTGACTGAGTGAAGTTCTATTTTTATGTTTTTTTTTATAATTATGGTTTGGCTAAATCATTCAATGGTGATTGCATAATTTATATCCTATATACAACAACATTACCTAGTTTAAGAGAGGATATCATATTCTATGTTTCTTATATTATAAAAGGATTGCCCCTGCCCTTGTTAAAAATATTTCTCATTCAATATTCCATCTAAGTTTCAAGGAAAATTTTTATTTTTGTTTCAATTGAAATTTTTTTTTGGTGTTGGTGGATAATATTTGGTATCATATCATATGATTCATGGGTTTCAATCCAAATGTGTCATCCTAAAATTTTCAGTATAATTTTTTTTTGGGGAGTTTCATACAATTGTTTTAGAGGATGCGACTAGATATCAAAGTACTTATGCTAAAATTATAAATTCTACGTCAATATACGTTTTACGTGACATGGTACCGAGGTTAGAGATTTTAAATACTCCTAAATCTAGTATAAAACAAGTGCTATGAGTAAAATAATCATTATCATATATAGAAATATTCATATTGTTTTCAGTCTATTTTATTGAATACAATACATATATCAGTATTTAAGGTTAACAATTTTTCGCTATATCTAAAAAATTGGACACATGATACAACATACGAGTTTTCCCACATATAATAACCAAAATTAATAAGTCTTGGGAACATTACCATAGCATTTTCTTGGTAAATTGGAATTTAGTGAAACTTGTAGTGTCAAAGGGAAGAAATATTAGGCTATTATAGATCAAAATTTTAGACTTAGTGTTATAGCAATTTCAAATTTTTATGGGGTTCAACATTGGCTTAGTACAAATACATATTTTAGAATGGTATTTTAAATTGGAACTTCCACATTTTTTATTGGAATATCTATTTTAGGTGACCTAAAAGGTTTTATACATATAATTAGTGGATAAATTTAAGAAAGATTTTTTGTTGGCTCAAGTGGAAAGACATGCGTGAGAAAGTTCTACACATTCTAAACCTAAAAATAACTTATCCATGTGTTTGGTAATTTAATTGATGTTAAATTACTTACATAAATTATAAACCAGGACTAGTATACTCATGAAATGTATGTGCACTGTATGTGCTAGGAGTCTTTGTCACCCAAACAATTCCTAAGCTAATTTGAGATATCGAAATGCACATGTTTATCTAAGAGTAAGTAAATGAAATTGATTATATTACTCTAGCTTGAGAGAAATATCATGCTCTCCTTAAGAATGAATAACACACTTGTTCATGCTTACTCAAAATTAAATCAAACGCACTATTTTTCTTTAAATGAAATCACACCACTCTTTTCTTTAAAATAAAATCACACCACTCTTTCTTTTAAAATGAAATCACTCTTGAATTGAAACCACACTTTATTTAAAAATTAAATCATACTTTTCTTAAATTGAAATCGAACTTTCTTGAATTGAAATCACAATACAAATGAATCTATCCTCGAAAGAAACAAGATTTTATTTGCACATTAAAATTCTCTCTCTCTCTCTCTCTCTCTCTCTCTCTCTCTCTCTCTCTCTCTATATATATATATATATATATATATATATATATATATATATATTTTTGGTGTCGAGATGTGAAAAATATTCAAATTGTTTTTCCACATAAATTATCAACCCAAGGGCGTTATTTATTTTAAGACTAACGCGCACAATATATGCAAGAGAAGTCATACAACCTGCTATCGGATCACAGACTTAAATCAATGAACATGCAAAATATTGTAACAACAATTAAAATGGATTGCAGAATTAAAAAGAAATTCACAAAAATTAAAATATTATACTGGAACAATAATAACAAAACCAACCTAAAACATGAAATCAACGGAAAGAAAGGTAACGCAACACCTAATCAGAAGAGTGGGCCCAACTCTCTGATCTGGGCTACAACAAACTCACAATTTACATGTAAAACAGTAGAGTTTTGTGCATTCAATTAATTGAAAAATACTCTTTTACAAAATATGTATATTCTCTACTTAACCCCCAATTCACAGCCCATAGGCCCTCTTTATACAACTGTTTAGGAAATTGCAGATTTCCTCTAATAACTACATATCTACAATTATACAATTCGTTACAACAACAGGCTAGTTGCCAAAAATGAAACCGTGAAAAATCCTGAAATAATGCTGAAGTGAAACGGAGTCTATTATGTTGTAGCAGCAAGTGAAGATAGCACTGGAAATTAGGAGCTTCTCCATGACTCACAGCTGTAATCTTCCTGCTTTTTCCAAATCTGTAAAAAATATCAAAGTTAACGTTTGCAAAAGGTAAAACCTCCTTGACTATTACTTCATTAATCAAATATCCCATGTAACATAAAATAAAGGGTTTTACCTTGTGTGTTTAGGAATAATAATGATACAAAGAGATAGAAAGGTGGGCGAAAATGGGAGACAAAAGTATACAAATTCGATACCCAACATCTCCCCCTAGTTGTTCTATCTGCATGTCCTCACGCAACTCGTCATCCCCTCAGATGTGGGTTGGACTGACTGTGACTGGCATGAAGCTGTGTGAGATCATATTTTTCAGCCATTTCCATCCCAGGGGGTTTATAACCTTCCGTCAGAACAACATCTTTCCACCAATATGGGTCAATGTTGTATGTAGGAGTATATTGCTCAGTTGGCAACCAAATAAGGGGAAACTGAAAACTCAGCCCCATCCATCTGACTCCACAGGTCTGAATGTATGGTACAAAACATGGCATCCTCTCTAGAGCCCATGCAAAGTTAGGTTCTCCAAATGGTTCTCGTCCTCTGACAGCTGAGGATGAAAACATTCACCCCCTCTGACAACTGTCCATCGCTTCCTTACGAAACATTGTAATATCTCTGACACAGATCTCAGTACACCATTTTTTGGTTTTCAACATGTGTTCTCTATGCCCATAAATATGTAGGAAGGTAAAATTATTCTTATAAATATTTGTTGACTGGCCATGCTCCTTCCTCATCACTAGTACCTTATGACTTGGTTCTCCTCAAACATGTCATAGGATTTTCTCCATTTAATTTGTTGTGCCAGGGAGAACATCTTATCCTTATTTTATTACAGCAGCTACACTTGTTCTTCCAATTCTTCTATTCTAGCCTTTTGTTTAGCTTGCTTCAGCCACGCCTTATCTAACTGGTCTATCTATCTTGTAACGATCCTGAAAACCTATTATCGAACCTGCATTGTCTCTTTTTAATGTCCAGTCACAGCAGACTACCACCTCTGGATCTCGGTGGCCAAGAAAAATTCCCAACCTTCAAACAACTCTTCAATCAGACCAGTCTTTGTACCTCCAGGTGAGACTTCAATTTTTTTCTTTACTACCCTCCATTTGTAGACTTTTACCTTCTTTTTCAATCGGGAAACTTGTCTCTTCAACTCCCGAACCTCCCTCTTCAATCTCATGGTTTCATTGAATTGCATGTGGTACCTTTTCTTGATAGCTAATCTTCTCTTCTCACACTCTTCAATCCACTCCTATTTTACAGGAAATTCATTTTCTGGGCCTATAATAGGCTCAAGAGGCAGCACAGCTGAATGCTGCCAGTATTATCAGCTGGTTCTTTTGTTAGGTATTTCTGGCTGGGCTCCGTATCTTCAGGGGCATCTTCCTCTACATTTACTTCATGGAATTGTGTCATCTGGTCAGTATTTCCATCGACCACTCTCTGTTCTAGTGTTTCCATCAGAATCCGATATTCTTTTTGAGCCTCTGAGTGCTCCAACTGAGATTCAAAAATTACTGGGCCGATATTGGCCATGTCCTTTCCTGGGTTGACAAAATTAAGCACCAGTGGAACAACTATTTCCTCCAATAATCATTGGGGTGAACGGAATCCCATCGCCCCTCTAGGAATCATAGACTAGAATGGATAGCAGGGAATAGCTTCATCATCCTTGTTTCCAACTTGGGCTGGAATTTCATGCACTATTACTTTAGCCAGGGTTGACACTAGTTCTTGTGGCACAACGTCGATTCCAAGGGTTTTTTCCTTCTGTCCTCCTACCCTTTGTGCATTATTTATTCATCAGAGGTATATATTAGTTCTTGTGGGATAGTATTGACCTCACAGGTTATTTCTCTTTTATATTTATGTTCTTCATGGATTGTTTCCCTGTTTCCATGTTCTAGCTGAATCGGGGGTGGTTCTTGTGTAACACCCCTGCTTGTTTCAATATCCATATCTTCTTGGGCAGATGATGTTGTTATTTGCAGAACAACATCACTTACCATCCCTCTGTCTGATATTCTACATCCCTGTTCTTCATTGACAAAATTTAACTAGTGTATGACAGTCTCAACTTCAAGCACTATATCCATAATTCCTTCATCTATGGGTTCCTCAGGTGAGGCTAGTTCTTCTGTGGCAGCCTCGAATGTCTCGCCAATTATCTCTTCTACTCTCATTTCTTCAGCTTCTTCTTGATCAACCTCCATTTCCAGTTCTTCGGGTTCCTCTTGACAAACCTCCATTTCCATTTCTTCGGGTTCCTCTTGATCAATTTCCTATAAATTTTCTTCTTCTGCTAAACCAGCTGGAGAGACTGGTTCCTCTTCTCTAGCAGCAATGATAGCTTCTATCTCTTCTTCTTCTATCTGCATTTCCTTAGGCAACTCGTCGTCCCCTCAGATGTGGGTTGGACTGACTGTGACTGGCATGAAGCTGTGTGAGATCATATTTTTCAGCCATTTCCATCCCAGGGGGTTTATAACCTTCCGTCAGAACAACATCTTTCCACCAATCTGGGTCAATGTTGTATGCAGGAGTATATTTCTCGGCTAGCAACCAAATAAGGGGAAACTGAAAACTCAGCCCCATCCATCTGACCTCACAGGTCTGAATGTATGGTACAAAACATGGCATCCTCTCTAGAGCCCATGCAAAGTTAGGTTCTCCAAATGGTTCTCGTCCTATGACAGCTGAGGATGAAAACATTCACCCCCTCTGACAACTGTCCATCGCTTCCTTACGAAACATTGTAATATCTCTGACACAGATCTCAGTACACCATTTTTTGGTTGTCAGCATGTGTTCTCTATGCCCATAAATTTGTAGGAAGGTAAAATTCTTGTTATAAATATTTTTTGACTGGCCATGCTCCTTCCTCATCACTAGTACCTTATGACTTGGTTCTCCTCAAACGTGTCATAGGATTTTCTCCATTTAATTTGTTGTGCCAGGGAGAACATCTTCTCCTTATTTTATTACAGCAGCTACACTTGTTCTTCCAATTCTTCTATTCTAGCCTTTTGTTTAGCTTGCTTCAGCCACGCCTTATGTAACTGGTCTATCTATCTTGTAACGATCCTGAAAACCTATTATTGAACCTGCATTGTCTCTTTTTTATGTCCAGTCACAGCAGAATACCACCTCTGGATCTCGGTGGCCAAGAAAAATTCCCAACCTTCAAACAACTCTTCAATCAGACCAGTCTTTGTACCTCCAGGTGAGACTTCAATTTTTTTCCTTACTACCCTCCATTTGTAGACTTTTACCTTCTTTTTCAATTGGGAAACTTGTCTCTTCAACTCCCGAACCTCCCTCTTCAATCTCATGGTTTCATTGAATTGCATGTGGTACCTTTTCTTGATAGCTAATCTTCTCTTCTCACACTCTTCAATCCACTCCTATTTTACAGGAAATTCATTTTCTGGGCCTATAATAGGCTCAAGAGGCAGCTGAATGCTACCAGTATTATCAGCTGGTTCTTTTGTTAGGTATTTCTGGCTAGGCTCTGTATCTTCAGGGGCATCTTCCTCTACATTTACTTCATGGAATTGTGTCGTCTGGTCAGTATTTCCATCGAACACTCTGTGTTCCAGTGTTTCCATCAGAATCCGATCTTATTTTCGAGCCTCTGAGTGCTCCAACTGAGATTAAAAAATTACTGGGCCGATATTTTCCATGTCCTTTCCTGGGTTGACAAAATTAAGCACCAGTGGAACAACTATTTCCTCCACTAATCATTGGGGTGAACGGAATCCCATCGCCCCTCTAGGAATCATATACTGGAATGGATAGCAGGGAATAGCTTCATCATCCTTGTTTCCAACTTGGGCTGGAATTTCATGCACTATTACTTTAGCCGGGGTTGACACTAGTTCTTGTGGCACAACGTCGATTCCAAGGGTTTTTTCCATCTGTCCTCCTACCCTTTGTGCATTATTTATTCATCAGAAGTATATATTGGTTCTTGTGGGATAGTATTGACTTCACAGGTTATTTCTCTTTTATATTTATGTTCTTCATGGATTGTTTCCCTGTTTCCATGTTCTAGCTGAATCAGGGGTGGTTCTTGTGTAACACCCCTACTTGTTTCAATATCCATATCTTCTTGGGCAGATGATGTTGTTATTTTCAAAACAACATCACTTACCATCCCTCTGTCTGATATTCTACATCCCTGTTCTTCATTGACAAAATTTGACTACTGTATGACAGTCTCAACTTCAAGCACTATATCCATAATTCCTTCATCTATGGGTTCCTCAGGTGAGGCTAGTTCTTCTGTGGCAGCCTCGAATGTATCACCAATTATCTCTTCTACTCTCATTTCTTCAAGTTCTTCTTGATCAACCTCCATTTCCAGTTCTTCGGGTTCCTCTTGACAAACCTCCATTTCCATTTCTTCGGGTTCCTCTTGATCAATTTCCTATAAATTTTCTTCTTCTACTAAACCAGATGGAGAGACTGGTTCCTCTTCTCTAGCAGCAATGATAGCTGCTATCTCTTCTTCTGATGATCCACAGAGTTCCGCCCAAGGAACTCAAAATCTTACTATTGCATGCACGACTAGTAAACACACCAATCCATGGTTGGAGAGCACTGCTGACATTCGGCGTGAACACCGAGCTGGCGAGCGGACTGTGCCATGTGCTGCAAATGTTTTAATAGGAAGAAGGGAATGTTTAAGGAATGCACCTGAGCTTGTGGAAATCGAAGGTGAGTTAGAACTTTAAAATGATATTTAAACAAGGTTCTGGCCCGACCTTCGCAAGTTATGTATTTCATTACAAAACCTGCGACTTCGTTCCATGGATACGGCACAAACTTGTGCTCATATCCTCTACCCAATTGAATGATGCCTTCTCCTACCTGCAAGAATAATTCGAGAAACTTTGGGAGAGAAATTCTCCGAGAAAACCGTCGCTGCCCTTGCTGTCTCAACCCGCTCACTTCTGCAATTATCTCTTCTGTGACAGGAATTTCTAATCCTCTGACCCATGAGCCATTCTCATCCAAATTAAGCACAAAATCCATCGTGATTTTCCTATCAAACCCTTGCAATCTATCGAAATAGGTATCCCATCCTACATTGACAAATATTTTCCATACCTATGGATTACTACGGATCGAAGCTGTATTTTTAGGTTCATGCCACACAACCTGTATGCCCATACTGTGGGAACTGTAACAACACCCTTGGAACAACAGACCATTAGATATAATGGTGGATACCAAATTTCAAAAAACAGCATGGTGAAAATGAATAGTGGTAACGGTAAATACAGATGGTAATCCTCGGAAACCGAGGAAAATCATGAAAAAGTATGGTAAGTGCAATGAACAGAATGGTAATTATTTCATATCAAACGGAAAGGATGTGTTACGGAGCCTAATACATAATTAATGATTATACGGAATATTGATAAGGATCGTAGGGTGTACCACACAGAGAATTGTAATAATGGCTTACAAAATCATCATTATGTCATCATTAAATTATGATGGCACACCCCCCCCCCCCCCCCCCCAACATAAAAGTTTTTGTCTATAGCATTAATGTGTTCACAAGGGATATTTAATTAAATCGGTAAAATTCATGTGGAGGCGTACCTGGCGGCCTACCTGGATGAAGTGACGATCAGTAGGATGACGACGCAATAATGATGTGGTTGGAGTAACAACAGTATGAGTAATATCATCCAAAGTAACAACATATGGAGTAACAATAGTGCGAGTACCAGCATCCAGAGTAACAACATCTAGAGTAACAACAGTTCGAGTAGCATCATCCGGTGTAACACCATCTGGAGTAATAACAGTGCGAGTAGCAGCATCTAGAGTAACAGCATTTGTAGTAATAGCAGTGCGAGTAGCAGCATCTGGAGTAACAACATCTGGAGTAACAGCAGTGCGAGTAGTAACATTCGCAGTAAGAACAGTGCGAGTAACAGCATCCGGAGTAGAAGCATTTGGAGTAATAATAGTTCCAGTAGCAGCATCCGGAGTAACAAAATATGGAGTAACAATAGTGCGAGTAACAATATCCGGAGTAACAGCATCTGGAGTAACACTAGTGAGAGTAGCAACATCTAGAGTAACAGCAACCGAGTAATGGAATCATAAGTAGCAGCAACCAAGTAGCAACATCATGAGTAGTAGCAACCAGGTAATAGCATCATGAGTAGCAGCAATCGAGTAACAACATCATGAGTAGCAGCAACTGAGTAACAACATCATGAGTAGCAGCAACCGAGTAGAATCATCATGAGTAGCAACAACCAAGTGACAACATCATGAGTAGCAATAATCAAGTAACAGCATCATGAGTAGCATCAATCAGTACTTAGAAAACATTTTGATTTTTAAAGCATTACTCAGTAGTAACTCCTGCAAAAATACAACAAAACAAATAATAACATTATAATTATTTATTCTTTATTCTTTTTTTTTATGTATTTATTTATTAATTTGTTTTTTTTTAGAGCGAGGATGTAGAGGAAGAGTTCTCTTTGTTGATAACCTTCAAACCAGATTTCTTAGAGAGGTGTTTGATAAAAGCATCCTTAGAGGCTAGGTGGTGGTATAATCTCAGGCAATGTCCATTTGCTATGAATGAAGGATGTGTATCATCAATTGTGACTAGCCTGAATTTTCCATTATCAAATATAACGTCCACCTTGTAAAGTCCCATCCAATGAGTGTAAATATTTCCCCTAAAATCCTTAAATTGGGATTCATAGATTACTGCTCAATCTCCCCTCTGGAACACCTTGTTCTTTATAAACTTATCATGCCATTTCATTCTTTGCTGCTGAATAGCAATAGTTCTCTGCATAGCCATTGACCGGATTTCATCTAGTTCATTGAGCTAGGCCAGTCGGTGTTTTTGGGCATCTAAAAGATCCAAACCAACTTCTAGAGTTGTTCTGAGCATACTGATTTCAAATTCTATTGGAAACAACAGGGATTTCCCATAAACCAACTCAAATGGTGAAAAACCAGTTGTGTTCTGCCATTTTGTTCTCTATTCCTAGAGAGCTTTAGGAAGCTTCTGAGCCCAATCCTGATGATGGTATGCCGCAATTTTTGTCAAGATATTTTCCAATGCCTTTTTTGTGCTTTCTACTTGTCCATTCGCCTGGGGATGGTATGGAGATGTCACCTTGTGTTTGACTCCATATTTCTGCTTAAGCTTTGCTATCATGTGTGATGTAAATTGTGCTCCTCCATCTGAAACAATCTCTCTTTGAGAACCATAACGATCAAAAATTTCCTCAAATATAAAATCTAAGACCACCTACTTTGTCGCTTTTGCAACAAATTTAGATTCTACCCACTTAATCACATAATCAGTACAGACCAGAATCTAAACCTTTTGCTGGGAGGGTGGGTTGAAGAGTCCAAAAAATTTGATAGCCCATTTCTCAAAAGGTTTGAGGACTACCTGTGCCTGTAAAATCATTTCATCAGTTTGACTGGGCTGCCCCATACGCTGGCAACTATCACACCTCTTGACATAATTATGCACATCCCAAAAGATAGAAGGATAGTAATATCCCATTTGTAGCACCTTATGGCCTATTATTTTGTCTACAAAATTCCCTCCACAAGGGCCATCATAGGAAGCCTTTAACACTTCATAAATATCATCCTCAGATACACAACGATGAATCTGCTTATTAGCTCCTGTATGAAAAAGGTACCCTGCCATCCAAGAATATCGAGCACTATGATGAATAATTTTTCATTGTTCCCTCTATGACAAATGATGAGGAACTTCCCCTGTAGCAGGATAGTTATCAATATCTGCATACCATGAAGGTTTAGTAGAAACTGCAAAAAGAGGCTCATCAGGAAAACTATCTTCTATAGGTGTGCATTCATCATTGTTATCCATTCTAGATAGGAAATCAACAACTACATTATCTTTTCCTAGTTTCTCTATTATTGTAATATCATATTCTTGAAGCAATAGCAACCATCTTGTAATACGGCCATGAGTGATAGGTTTATTCATCAAATACATGATTGTTGCATGCTCAGTATGTACAAAAGTAGGATACCTGGTGATGTAATTCCGGAAATTGTTGATAACATAAATGACAGCCAGGAATTATTTTTCCGTCACTGTGTAATTCAGTTCAGCAGGAATTAAATTCTTGCTGATATAATAAATTGCATATGGTGTTTTTTCTACCTGTTCTCCTAAAACAGCTCCTACTACTGTTTGAGAATCATCAACATGTATGTGAAATGGTAATGCCCAATCAGGTCCTTGAAGAATTGGAGATTTTCAAATTAGTCCCTTAATTTTTGTGAAAGCTACTTCAAAGTCTTTAATCCACAAGAATTCTGCATCTTTCGTTAGCAATTGAAAAAGTGGATGTGCTATCTTAGCAAAATTTTCTATAAAAAATCTATAATAACCAGCAAAATCGATAAATCTACGTACTTGTGTGGGTGTCTTTGGTACCGGGAAGTGTACTATTACCTCTACTTTGGCCGGATCAACTTGAATTCTAATAGCTGAGAGTAAATGTCCCAATACTATCCCTTCTTCCCTCATCATATTGAATTTGACTATACTCAGAGATACATGGGTTTGCTTTCATCTTTTGAGTACTTTATCCAGATTTTCCAATCCATCTTCAAATGAGTTTCCATATGGAGTAAAATCATCCATATATATTTCAACACTATCTTCAATGAAATCAGAAAATATTCCCAGAATTTCCCTCTGAAAGGTTGTAGGAGCATTACACAGGCCAAATGGGAGGACCCTGTATGCAAAGGTCCCCCAGGGGCATGTGAAATTTGTTTTATCCTAGTCTTCCGGGGTTATCTTGATATGGTTATATCCACTAAATCCATCTAGGAAGGAAAATAAATTCTTCCCAGCCAAGGTGTCCAGGACTTGGTCAATGAATGGAAAAAGGAAATGGTCATTTTAGGTTGCCTTGTTTAGCTCCCTGTAATCTACGCATATCTGTCACTTACTATTCTTTTTAGGAACAATAACTAGTGGGGAGGACCATTGGCTATCTGAGATGGGGTAAATGAAACCTACATCCAATAATTTTTGTAATTCTTCTTTGACAATGTTTTTTAGAGCAGGATTCATTCTTAGTTGGGGTTGTCTTACAGGGCGTAAATATTAATATAAATATGATGATTACATAAATTAGCAGGGATCCCCTTCATGTGGGTATAATCCCAGGCAAAATCTTCTTGATGATCTTGAAGGAATTTTAAGAGTTGTTTTGTCTGGGATTTAGATAGATAACGGTTGATATTGAGTGTTTTCCTTGGTTCATTCTCAATTGGAATACTATCATGGGCTAAGGTTACAAGAATGTCTTCAATTTCATCTTCTGGTTCAATTTTTTCCTATGTTTCACAACTCATAGTAGATTCTAAAATTTGACGAGTTGAATTGGAAACAGAACCGGGATCATTAATAAAATTGTTGATGGAATCATCCTCGATTTCTGTTTTGAATTGAAGGGCCTGCCCAATAGTGAGGATTGGTGTAACTTCTTATTTTTTAGGTTTAGGCTCTTCTATTGGTAGAGGTTTCTTATTGGTTAATCATTTTTCCGATGGGCTAGGTTCCATAGGAGGGTAGAGGGTAACATTATTTGTAACTGTTCCATTTGATATGATCATATGCCCAGGTCGACACCCAATGTAGGCATCTATAGTTGCGAGCCAAAGTCTTCCAAAGATCAATGGATTACCACCAACTAAATATCAAGTATGTAATACAAGGAGGTCCACAGGGTAATGCCATGAATGCACTGAAATGGTCACATTTTCCAATTTCCCTACCAATTTAATTGTGGACTTGTTTACTAGGTCTAGGATAGTAGGGTTTGGCTTAATGTTTCTGATACCTAATGCATTAGTATTTTTTGAGGTAATAATGTTTATGGCAGCTCCCAAATCTACCAATACATTTGGGATTTCAACCCCATTGATTTGTACTGTTAGAATTGGGTTTCGTGGGTGTCCATATTTCACATACATGATTCTTCCTAACATGATGTCAGACAATCTACTCATGACATGAATGGCTAACAGATCCCTAGGTTTCTTCCCTTGTTTCTTAGAGCAGTAATATTTGAGTGTTTTTGCATATATAGGAACATCCCTCATGAATTGTAACAGGGGTATTTTGACAAAAATATTATGCAATTCCCCCAGGAAGTCAAAATATTCTTGAGGGTTTTGTTTGTTCAAGGTCAGTATTTCGAGATATGGAGGATAAGTTGAATGACACTGATTAAGAACATATTGGGGAGGTGTCTAATTTTTTATGTTTTTGTCTAGTTTATCCCCAACTATCCTCTATTCTAGTTCTGTAATTTCACTGTCAATCTATTCTATGATAATAGGTGAAGTAGGAGCATTTACTACCCGCCCAGATCATAATTTTATCTCATTAAGTCCTGCAGTATAAATGCTATGAGATGGAAGGTTAAGAGTATCTATTTGTTTGACCCCTTTGTTATTAGGATTCAGATTGGGTTGGATAGGAAGCTCAGGTTGAAGGGTTGGATTGCAAGGAGGTACATTAGAGGGAAACTAAAGTTGTTGTTGTGGCATAGATTGGGGAAATTACACAGTAGGAGAGGCTCCATGCCAGTTCTAATTCCATGAAGGTTGGTCTAGGGAACCCATTGTTGCCAAGGGAGGTATTGATATTGATACCACATAGATGAAATTGGTGCAGAATGGGGATAAATATTAAAATTATTAAAATACTGGGATGGGTCTTGAAACATACCTAGATTCATAGCTGGTGGTCGAGGTTGCCATTGCGTTTTTGGCCCCATGAAGTACAGCTAGTCTACAACATTTTCTTCACTTTCACTTTGAAAAACTGCCTTTAGTCTGGGCAGGGAAGGGCATGAGCTGGTCACATGAGTCTGTGCATAGATCGCGCAGTCTTATACTATGTTTAATGGGAATTCTTTCAAGGGATGCTTCTTTCTGCACTATGGGTAGAATATGGCCATAGTCTTTTCCAACTCCATGTGTTTCTATTTTGCTTGCAGAGTGTCCATCTAGGAAGATAATTTTCTCAGGATATTAGTCCTTAGATTATCCATTAGGTTTCCAATTTCTTCCTTTGTAACCCCTCCACCAGAAATATTTAATGACTGAATTCCTTCTCCGCTTCTTGCAGCCCCTTGTGAAAACTGAATGCAATAGTCGAATATTGTCTCGAAGTCTTCTTTTGAAATATCCCCCTTTCCTACTATGTTTAGAAGTTGCAGATAATCTTCCCTAAGCGCCCAGAGAAGAATGATCTTCAGAATATCCTTATCCAGATTACTATGGCCTGACCTCTACAATATATATTTAAATCATTCCACACAGTCCTCCATGTTCTAATCCTCTTTTGTAAAAACTTAAGGATTTCCTCCTTAATGTCACAGGATTTACAGTAATCTTTGTATTTCTCCAAAAAGGATTCTTTCATCCCTTCCCATGAGGTAATAGTTCTCCCTCCTAAACCCATGAACCATCGTAGTGCTTCCCATTTTAGGGTAGCAAGGAATATTTTTAGTTTCTAAGCATCGGAGATATAATCATACCCTCGATAGAAAATGTCAAATTCGAAGAGGAATGTATCAGGGTCTTTCAAAGAAATCCCATGAAAATTAGGTAAAGATGTTAAATGGATGGGCTTCATCAGTGCATCACTTATAATTTTTCCAATTGGAAAATCAATAAAAGAACTTGCAAGTGCCATATATATCATCTATTGCTCACATGGGATTTAAACTAGTTCTACGACTGGTACTTGGGGTGATTCAACTGTAGGAGGTTTCACCGCATTCCGTTGGTCTCTTGGTGATGCAAAATCCTTCAGGAATTCTCTTTCTGAATTATAATTTCTTAATTCAACTACAGGAGGCTTCACAACACTCCCTTGTTATCTTGGTGATGAAAACCCTTTCGGAGGTTCTTCTTACCAATTGAAATTGCTCAGTTCTTCTAACCCTCTGCTTGCTATTCTTCCCCTTTTGCTGACAGTGGGGATTTCTCCTCCACCAATACTTTATTTATTGCTTCTTCCACCATTGAAATAATTTCCTCTGGTACCCTGGTTGGAGATGTTTTCTCAACCGACTGCCCTTAAAACCTCGTCTGAAAACTTACCCTAATAGCATCGCAAGAGGATGCTTCAGATTTAGCCTTCTCGATAATCTCCTGAATATACGTCATCCTTCCCAAATCATTTCCTTTCTTTCAGGTTCTTCCTCTGCCCCTCTTATTCAGATCTTTGTTCATACAATTGGTGAGAAGAATTCATCAAAATAGAAAAACGCTCAGGACCTGGATCAAGATAGATAGGTTTCTCCCCAGGACGAGAAAGTAGGTTCAAAATGGAAAATCAAGTAAACTAAAAAGAAAATCAAAGTTCAGGACTTGAATTAGGGTAACCACATACCCTCCCTAGGATGAGAAGTTGGCCCTTTCAGAATAAATAATAAAAAAGCAGAAAAAAATTTAAAACTATGCCCAGGACTTAGAGCAGGGTAACAAATACCCTCCCTAAGATGAGAGATCGGTCCTAACAAAAGAAAAAAAAGCAAGGAAAAACAACACACTATGATCAGG
The DNA here is from genome assembly GCA_034641835.2 of Pinus albicaulis. Classification (NCBI taxonomy): domain Eukaryota; kingdom Viridiplantae; phylum Streptophyta; class Pinopsida; order Pinales; family Pinaceae; genus Pinus; species Pinus albicaulis. Next base: position 1,156,206,276 of record CM076572.1, on the reverse strand, counting down.
ACTTGGAGCAAGGTAATAGATGCTCTCCCCAAGACAAGAGATCAATTCTAAAGAAAGCAATAAAGAAGAAGAAAAACATAGAACACTATGCTCAGGACTTGAAGTAGGGAAATAAATTCCCTCCCCAAGATGAGAGATCGACCCTTAGATCAATTTCAGATCGTGTTCTTGCACCTTGTTATCCTTCCCTGACAAAAACGCCAAAATGTTGGTGTCTAGATGTGAAGAATATTCAAACTGTATTTCCACATAAATTATCATCCCGAGGGCATTAGTTATTTCAAGACTAACACGCACAGTATATGCAAGAGAAATCACACAACCTGCTATTGGATCACAGGCTTAAATCAATGAACACACAGACTACTGTAACAACAATTAAAATGGATTGCAGAATTAAAAAGGAATTCACATCAATTAAAATATTATATTGAAACAACAGTAACAAAACCAAACTAAAACATTGAAATCAGCGAAAAGAAAGGTAACGCAGCACCTCATCAGAAGAGTGGGCCCAACTCTCTGATCAGGGTTGTATAAAACTCACAATTTATAGGTAAAACGATAGAGTGTTGTGCATTCAATTAATTTCAAAATACTCTGTTACAAAATATGTATATTCTCTGCTTAACCCCCGATTCACAGCCCGCAGGCCCTCTTTATACAACTGTTCAGGAAATCGTAGATTTCCTCTAACAACTACATATCTACAATTATACAATTCATTACAACAACAACCTAGTTACCAGAAATGAAACCATGAAAAATCCTGAAATAACATTGGGGTGAAATGTAGTCTGTTGTGTTGTAGCAGCAAGTGAAGATAGCACTGGAAATTAGGAGCTGCTCCATGACTCACAACTGTAATCATCCCACTTTTGCCAAATATGTATAAAATATTAGAGTTAATGTTTGCAAAAGGTAAAACCTCCTTGACTATTACTTCATTAATCAAATATCCCATGTAAGATAAAATAAAGGGGTTTACCTCATGTGTTTAAGAATAAAAATCATACAAATAGATAGAAAGGTGGGCGAAAATGGGAGAGAAAAGTATACAAATCTCATACCCAATATATATATATAACTAAAATGGAAAGCTATGACATGCCCATGTGCATAAGAAATATCACTATACTAAAAAATAAAGAGGATTAGATATATTTTTGTATGAAAACAATCTTCAGACTTGCAATTAAAACCAAGAATTAAGCTATCATAATCATACAAAAAACATAAACGAAATTCTAATTATAGTTAAAAAGGAAAACCTTACTATCTCGAGGGGGTACTCCTATAAGAAGTAGGTATCGATATGATTCTTCACAATATTATCAACCGCGTACTGCAATCACACAATAGAGAAATAAATATCAAAGAAAAATTTATATAAAAACAAAGTGTTTACAATCTAAAATCCAAGTTTGTGTTTTTTATGCCAAGAGGAATATTTATAAAAATCCTTGGCAATAAATTTTTTAGAGAATTATGCCCTATGTTGATCAACATAAATAGAAATTATCTTTCATGGATAAGATACTGTGATCCTCTCATGATTTTCTATCAATACAACAAATCATGAGGCTAAAAAATTGCATTTTGCTCGCCTGGTTTGCCTCCTATGGTGTTTGAATTTTACTTTGACTGAGCTACTAAGGTGTCTTCTTCATTGATCCAGGCTATAAATATAGTTAAAAAAATTTGTACCAAATAATTTCCACCTACCCATATACCTCTTTCCTCTGATGGATCTTCGGAACCAATCAAACCTTGGACACAATTGCAAAATCATATGTTAGTTGCAGAATCGCTGTAATTTTTTAGCTAATGTAAATATTAATATAAAAAATAAAGAAAATTTTCATTTATGAAATAAAGTATTATCTAGTACTTGATATTCCATAAGCCTTGTGAACTGACAACATAATTAAAGTTGTGAAGGTCAAAAAGAGAAAAATGGAATGAAAAATGGTTGTAAAAAAGATGTAATTTTGGGGTTCAAGATTCCCCTACACAGAAGATAGTGCATGTCCTCATGAAAAAATTTAAAACTTGTGAAGCTTCCCTATCATTGAGCCTCTTCAGATTCCTGGGTAAGAAAATCGAAGCTAGTCCTTCTTATCTTTTTGCTGGTGACTTCCATCCTCAGTTTCTTCATCAAAATTCTATGTTTCAAGCATATCACCTTCCTTTTTGGAGATTTTTTTTTTGGAATTAAAATTCTTGTTCGTATCATACCATACACCAAGGTGCAACATTATGTTGTCAATTCTTTTTTCTAAATTTCATTCTGCACCTTTAGTGTTCCATGTTCGTATTTTAAATGTCTATTGAGTACCTCCAACTCATTGACTTCTTTTTTAAAAGAGTTTACAATTTGATATCTTTCTGGAGGATCAACATCAGAAATTTCCTCTTGGTTTGAGGATGATTCTACTATTTTCCATGTATCTATTTTCTCTAAAGACTCTATATAATCATGTATCTCTTGCTGCAAAGGATCTATTTAATGAGTTCTTATGGTTGGGCTAGAAACTAGTGATAGAACTGTAGGTGATGGAACTGTTGGTGATGGAACTATTAGTGATGGGACTCTCAGTTCCTCATGTTCTTTTAAGTTGATAATTCCTGAAGTTTGTTTAGATTGTCCATGCATTTTTTTATTGAGCCTTGCACTTCTTCTTATATTCGATGATGGCTTAGATGGTGATTTTTATTTAGTAGTAAGGGACTACTTTTTATCCTTTTATTGCCATGTTTTATTCTTAGATGAACTTTCACCTTTATCATTGGCTGTATTTCTTCTAACATTTCCATTTGTAAGTTTTTCCAACATATCCGCAAGAGTTTCCTCATCCTCTGTTTTCTTCTCCTATTGTGTAGTTGAGTTATCTTTAGGGTCTATATGTAGTTTCTTTCTATTTTTCCTTCTCTTAACACTAGGATATTCTTGTGTTAGTTCCTTAAAATGATTCCTAAGCAAGAAATCATTTTAATTGTCTCCTAGATTGCTCAGATGGGTCTCAATCATAATTTTCACCAGACCATGATGGTATAGGGAATTGACTATAAATTTTTTCTTTCTCTGTATATTTCTAGATATATTTTTTAAACTATGAAGTAGAAGATATGGTAAATTGATTCCATTTCCTTCCAAAAAATTCATCATCAATCATGCATGGTAGAACAAAATGTTACCAAATATCCCTTCACAAGTTATAAAATTTTGAATTATTAATAATTAATTCCTCCACTTGTTTTTCAAAGCTATGAATGGTATCCCATTTTTAAACACAGAAGTATCCATACTTAGATTTTTTAGGAAAAGTTTCCACTTTTTCTCTTCAATATTTTTGTTCTTGAACCAACTTTCATCAATTCTAGGCAGTTTGGTAGCCTCTGCTACAAATGAATCTCTAAAAATTAGCTTTACATCCCCAATTTCTGCTTCAATTCCATCTTATGCTCGTGCAGAATTCTTTGTTACCTCCTTTTCATGCCCATCAAATTTCTCTATAAATTCCAATCTTTGTGCCTGCTGAAATAATTTTTTGACCTATGGGTAGCCCCCAAGGAACTTCACTTCATTCGTCGTTGACCTTACAATGACCCCCATGTTAGAGAAATGTAGCCTAAAATTTCTCTTTCAATAAGGTTACGAAATGAATGGATTAAGGTATGAGTTAATTAAAGAACAAAGCCTAGGTGAATGAAGTCTTGGCAATGAAACATGGCTAAGTGAAAATGGAATGAGTTGCACATGAAGTGAAATGATAAATGGAGAGGAGGGGGGTAATTTCATATTATGAAAAGGTTTATGCAAGGTTCATGTCTGCCTTGGTTGAAAAGACAATGATATTTTTCGTTAAGATCAAAGTCGTATGGGAGTAATGATGGTAATTATTACTCGGAATAGTGGCAGAAACAATTACTTATCATTTATTTCAAAATTCAAATGTTTTACCTTTATTATTTAAATTAATACTTATATACCTTATATTCTTGTCTTACTGATTTTTGGCTTGTCTTTTGAAGGTTGTCCTCAAGTTGCAATCTTCATTGATTTTTTTCTTATGCCATGATCTTAATTTTTTCTGGTTGCAATATGGCAAGTCAGCTGCAGAATTCTATTAGAGCTGCAAATTGTTGACAAATATGTAGCTACTTTATTTTCAAAAGGACAAAAGAGGGGTCAAAAATAAAATTGGACTAGAATAGGGAATCTGAAAGAAAATCTACACTACCAAAAATTCTTGGTTTTCAACATATATTTTCTGTATAAACATGCCACCAATCTTAGTTTTCATGTTTATACAAAAGATTATTTTCATTTTTTTTCCTTTTTTTTTTTTTTATATTTGTTTTATTCTTTATTTTTAATTTGAAAATGAAAGTAGAAGGCTAATCTAGAGAGGAAGAAGTATCTTCCTTGATCAACTTAAAATTAACATTTTCTTGCAAATTTTTGATGAATTCTTCTCTTGACAATGGCTTGTGATATATTCGTAGTCTATGACCATTTACAAGGAAGGTCACTTTCTCTTCATTGATAGTTGTAATTCTGACTGATCCATTATAAAATGTTGTTTCAATCTCATAAGGCCCAAGCCAATGAGTTTGAAACTGTCCTTGAATAAAGAAGAAATTCCCAATCACAAGGTTGGAGTTTTCTTTCTTTGATGAACTTGTCATGCCACCTGGATATTTGTTGTTGAACTATATTGTTCCTATGGATAGCATCATGTATTATATCATCAAGTTCATTCAATTTCTCCATTATTTCTTTGTGCTTCTGATAGATCAAGACATAATTTGATTGTTGTCTTAAAGGTGTTCATCTAGAACTCAATAGGAAATAGGACTTGCTTCCTATAAATAAGTTCATAGGAAGTGTGTCTTATTGTAGTTCTCCCTGTGGTACAGTATTCCCATAAAGCTATTGGAAGATTTTCTTCCCAATCTCTTCTTTGGAGATGCATATTCTTGGTGAGAATTGCTTCAATTACTTTATTGGTATATTCAAATTATGCATTTTCTTGTGGTTGATATGGAGTACACTTTCAGTGATTAATTTTGTATTCCTCCATTCACTTTTGCACCAAATTCGATGTAAATTTAGTCCCTTGATCTATCTCATTTTCCCTTGGGACAAAAATTGAGTGAGAATGTCCTAAAAAGTAAATAAAACTACAACATTTCTAGTAGTAAAAGGAAGTTCTTTAGCTTCTAGCCATTTTATTACATAATCTCTATAGACAGGAATGTACCTTTTTTGTTTTGATGGTGGATTGATTGGACCAACAAAATCCAGAGCCCATTTTTCAAAAAGTTCAATAAGTACCTGAGGTTGTAAAGGAATTTCATATAAAGGAAAATTCTTTCCCATTCTTTGACAACTATCACATATCTTAACATATTATTTGGAACCCTTAAAAAGATAAGTCCAATAATATCCTAAGAGAAGGACTTTATGGGAAGTTCTTTTATCAAAAAAATTTCCTCCACATGGTTCATCATGACAAGATTTCAATATCTCTGGTACTTGATATTCTTTAACACATCTTCGAATGATCAATTAATGCCCTCTCTTGTACAAGTATTCATTTATCCATGAATAAGATGCACTAGTTTGAATTACCTTTCTTTTCTCTCAAGGAGATAAGTATGATCGCAATTTACCTGTATGAATAATTAGCAATATCTGCTGACCGAGGTGATTGAATAGATACTGCAAAAATATATTCATTAGGAAAATCATCTTCTACAGGAGTGTTACTATTATAATATTGGAGTATGGATAAGAAATCAACAACTGTGTTTTATTTTCTGTGTCTATCCAAAATAGTAATATTGAATTCTTTTAATAATAATAGCCATATTATAATTATACCATTAGTAATTAGCTTATTCATCAAATATATAATTGTATAATGATCTCTATGAATGAAGGTTTCATAACCACTGATATAATGTCTAAATTTATTGATGGCATGTACAATGACTAAAATCTCATTTTCTATTACAATCTAATTCAACTCTGCAAGAGTTAAATTCTTTTTTGGTATAGTAAATGGAATAAGGAGTCAATTATTTTGTTCCTAGTACAACTCATAAATAAATTTATGAGGCATCAGCTGAGATGTGAAAAGGTAATTTCCAATTTGTTCCTCTTAAGATGGGTGCGTGGGATATATTTCCTTCCATTGTTTCAAAAGCTTTATGGCAGCCATAATTCCAGATGAATTCACAATATTTTGTGAGAAATTTGAAGAGTGGAGATATAATATTTGTAAATTTTTCTATAAATATTATGTAGTAACCAGTAAAACCAAGTAAACTTCAATCATCCTTTTGAAAAATAGGAACAAATAATTTAGAAATAAATTCTACCTTAGATGTATCCACTTTAATTCCAACTCTTGAAATATGGTGGCCTAAAAAAATTCCCTCCATAAACATCATAAAACACTTTTCATGAATTCATGAGAGATTTTATTATTTACACCTAATGAGATTTTTTTTGAAAATTTTAAGAGATTATTTAAAAGAGTTTCCATAAAGAGTAAAATCATCCATGTACACTTACACACAATCATGAATTCAATTAGATGTTAGGTCCCTATATTACTAGTGTAGTCCCTTATTGTTGTTAGTGTAGCCCCCTTATTGTTATTGTTGTACCCCTGTAGTCCCCATATTGTTATTATTGTGCCCAATAAAAATCCACTATTTTTATAGTTGTGCCCTTACATTATTATTGTTAGGTTAGCTAGGATTATATTGTGACCCTATGGACTCCTATATATAGAAAGGAGGTTTTTTCATTTTTATCATCCAAGAATTGTTCATTTATGTAATGTAAAGGAGGTTTCGCCCTCGAAGTGGCTTATTTCCAAGGCGTTGATCACTCTTTTCTTCTATTTTTGGAGCTAGTTTCATAACATTTTGTATCAGAGCTTTGGATTCTATGGTTTCGCTACTTCAAATAGGTCATCATTTAATTTTCACTATAAATTCTTTTCTACTAGTGTTCAAAAGCTAAAAATCTTATCCCAAGAAGCCGAAATCCTGAGGAATTTTGTGTAAAAATTTTAGATCTTGGTTCACAATATCTTTGGAGATATGATCTGTGGAAGATAGGATTTTTATAGGCTCCCAAATTTCATCTAAAAGAGGTGACCTTGGGAAAATTGTCATAACTATCTATCTGAACATCGGATTAGAATTATGTAAGATGTGGTCAAAAGTACACAGTTTTTAGTTTCATGTTTATCAATTTCATAGCCAAATGAGGAAACATGGACACGTGGCATGTCGTAGAAGTTCGCTCTACTAAACCAATCCATAATTAGGTCATTGTGGGATATTGAGCATAGCTTTGCCTTGAAGAATCCAAATCAAATAAAGCCTATGTCATTGGAAATAGGACTCTAAGGGCCACTATAGGACCGAATGTAAATTCTTGGGGATCTGAAATTACATAGATACATCAGCTTCAATATCGAGCTCCTCAAAAGCAACAAAAAGATGTGTATTTGTCTTTTAAACTTGCAGACCGTTTGTTTGAAAAAGAAGTTTGAAGTCATTTGAAGGTTATATTGAAGAATTTTTATCAGTATTGGGTTATATAATGCCTCGCAACAATAATTCCACACCCATTAAGCCCTTAGAAATCTCTACTCTGATGCATGAAGAGGAATAATTAAAATATGAGATATCAAAATTACAATAGCAAGTGCAACAAATTTCGATCTTACAAAGAGCAATCAAAGATGACATAGATGGTTTGAAAGAAAAAATGAAGGCTAAATTAGACGTTTTGAAAGATCAAATGAACTATAATATGGATGATAAAGTAGTGTAATATCACATTCAACATCAACAACAAGTTCTCCAACTCTCAAAGGATAACCTAACCTCAGTGCAGAATCGAATGAAATAACAGGAAGATCAACATCGATGCGAAATAATTTATGAAGTAGTCACAGAAACAAGAACTCAACAACTACAAAATCGATCAATTTTAGAGTATATAGGCAAGTGGAAGAACTTTCCCTGTTGAATATTCCACATGGGAGGATGAGAATTTTATACCAATGCATCAAGAAGTAATCAAGCGTTGAGGACAACACTTGTTTTAAAGAGAGGGGAATGTTAGGTCCCTATATTACTAGTGCAGTACCTTATTTTTTTTAGTGTAGCCCCCTTATTTTTATTTTTGTACCCATTTAATACCCATATTGTTATTATTGTTCCCCTTAAAACCCCACTATTGTTATTGGTGTGCCCTTACATTATTATTGTTAGGTTGGCTAGGATTATATTGTTACCCCATGTACTCCTATATATATAAAGGAGTTTTTTCCACTTGGATCATCCCAGAATTGTTCATTTATGTACCGTAAAGGAGGTTTCCCCCTCGAAGTGGCTTATTTCTAAGGCGTTGATCTCTATTTTCTTATATTTTTCGAGCTGGTTTCATAACATTAGAAAAAATTCCTAGAACTTCCCTTTGGAATGTTGCAAGTGCATTAAATAAACCAAAAGGAGGTAATCGATAAAAATAAGTTCCCCATGGATAGGTAATTTTTGTTTTATCCTGATCTTCTAGAGCTACTTCGATCTAGTTATATCCACTAAAACTATCCAAGGATGAAAAGTACTTTTTCATTTCCAATGTGTTAAGAACCCAATCTATAAAAGGAAGTGGAAAATTATATTTTAAAGTGGCTTTGTTGAATTCCCTAAAATCGATACATACTCTCCATTCTTTATTATTTTTTCGAATAATTACCAATGGTGAAACCCACCGAATTTATGATATGGGATAAATGAAATCCACTTTTAACAATTTTCGCAGTTCCTCCTCAATAATTTCCCTTAGGTTTGGATTCATCCTCATCTGGGGTTGTCAGATTGGTATGCCCTTTTCTTCAATATAGATTTTATTCATACAAGTGTTTATATCTATGCCTTTCATATCAATGTATTCCCATGCATAACCAAGGGAATGTTCCTATAGCATCGTCACTAATTTCCTTTTTTGAGATTCTTATAGATTATTATTGATATTGAAAGTTTTCCCTCACAAAATTTCTATTAATGAATTGCAAAATTTCTCCATAAAATGTATATTTGTTTTCCCATATTATAAATATTCAATATTACATTATTCTTGAAAACTTTTAATTTGTTTACAATTTGAGGAAGATTTATTATTTTCCATTACATTCAAAATCTGATCTTCTTCATTTATTTGTGAAGTATCAAAAATTGGTAATATATAAAATTTTTGAGTCTAATCATCTATCCATTCACTTTCTAATTATATTGTTGTTTTTTTTGGAGGATATAATGTGAATTTATTTTTCTAACTTCCATAAGAGATAAACATATCACCATATCTACAACTAATAAAAGAATTAGTTGTAGCTAACCATGGTCTACCTAAGATCAATGGATGTCCTCCTAGATTATTCTTGTGTGTTAAGATAATACATTAAATACAATATTCCCAAGAATATAAGGATACCAAAACATCTTATAACACAATTACAGGCTTTATAACAGATATGTATGCTAGTTGAAACAATGTTTGTCTATATTGAAGATTAGGGAGTTTTCATTAATCCATAATTTGTTTAATCATGATATTGATAGCTTCCCCTAATTAAATCAATGTATTTGGAATTTCAACACCATTAATGTGTGTTTTCATAATGGGACTACCTAGATCCAAATATTTCTGAATTTTTGTCTTTCCCATCATGATATGAACAAATTTTCCATCTAATTGAATTCTTTTAACTTCTTTTCATCTTCTTCCTAGGTTCTTAATACTTAACTCCCTGATTGTCTTTGAAAATATATGTATTTCTTTGATAGATTGTAATGTATTAATATTTCTAAAAACATTATTATCTATCATATCATAATTAGGAAAATCAATATGTTTTTCTACCCCTTAATCAAATTTTAATCTTTTAGGAAAAGGTGGTTCTTGAAGAGAAATGTAAGGTTTTTCTATAATGGGAGTTTTGTTTGTTGGATTATCATCATAATTTACATGGGTCACTTGTTTGTTAGGATATTTCTCTTTATTAAGAGATGTCTCCTTCTCAGAGAGGTCATCCTTCTCAAATTCCTCAATAAAAATAGATGGTGACTTCTTTTCCAGTACTCTACCAGATCTAAATTGAATTTTTTTTTATATCTAATGGAGTTATCATGTAATTTTGGAAATTATGCCCTTCTATGTTGTAAACGTGTTGTGATATTTTATTATTTATATTTGGAAGTGGTCAGGCAGGAAATTTATTTGGCTTTTGTGGAAATGGTAATAAAAGTTGTGGGTTTGAATTTTGAGTTTGAGACGGTTGGACAGGATGAGGAAAATATTGTGGTTGAAAAACAAGGTAACATTGTGAATATTGAGGATATTTTCCATAAGGATTTTTCCAGCCTTGTTTCCAAGATTGAGGCCAAGGCTACCAAGGCATGCATGTAGTCTAATTACCTTGTGGTGATGGTGCATATGTTTGAGTATGGAAAACTTGAGTCATATTTATTTGTGGATTTTTCCATGGCCTATTAGCAACAAAACAAAGAGGATCTACTTGATTTGGTATTACTTCCTCTTGATAAACAACTTTAGGACCTGGAATGGAAGGAAATTCCTTTGTACCTTGATTTTTTGCACATATAACATAGGCTTCTACACTTTTTAAGTCAAGAGGGAATTCTGTCAAGGCATGCTTCTTTCTACATTTTGGACAAAAAATAGAAAATGCAACATTTTTAGCCTTTTGCTTGTTTCTTACTTTAAGGGTGTATATTTTTTCACTAAGATTCCCTAATATATACATTTGGAAAATTTCAAGAAAATTTTCTATTTAAGCCCTACTTACCATTTCAATTGCAGATTTATTAACCTAGACATAATAAAATCTCTTGAATTTTTCCAGTTCTTGTCTTTCCTCTTGAAATGAGTATGCATAATTCACAAATATCTCCAAATGATAACTTATAAATATCTAATTTACCCGTAAAATTGAGAAAGTTTATCCACTCATCTCTGATAGATTTCAACAAAAAATCTTTCAAAGTTTCTTCATCTAGATTATTCATTTTAGCTATTTTAAATTTGTAAGTAAATATTTCAATAAAATCCTCAATATTTTCGTCCTCTTTTTGCATGATTTTAAAGAATTCATATTTAAGGTTATGGGGCATAAATAAGTATCTGTATTTTTCTAACAATGCATTTTTCATTTATTCCCATATTATTATGGTATATGTTCCTAGTACCATAAACCATTATAATGATGCGTATTTAAGGGTGGATGGAAACAATTTCAACTTTTGAGTGTCAAGTAGGTAGTCATAGGATCTATGCAAAACTTCAAACTCAAAGAGAAATACTTTAGGATCCTCAACCCTTAATACATGGAAATTATGGAGGATAGAGGGCGAGATATTTTTCATTGTGGATTTGGTATCTTCAACAAAGATGGGAAACCCAAAAGTTTCTAGATCTCCTCTACCACCTCCTCTTCATCTTTCTCCACCTCTTCCACCTCTTCTTCCACCTCTAATTCTAAGATTTTCACCATTAAAATTTTCTACTTCCCTTTTCCCTTCTCATGCCATTGGATTTTATTTATAGCTAATATAAGGTTCCAAAATTGAATTTTCGGATTCATCTTCATGTTCCTCTATCAACGGAAAATAGGTTTCTTCTTCTTGTTCCTCACTAGGGATTTATAGTTCTTTTCCTAGAATTTATTCTCCAACTAAAGATAAAAATATTACTCCTTATGTTTGGGAAGTAGGATCTTCTTCTTCTACTATAACTTTAGTAGATAAATTTGGTGAGTCTCTAGGTTAGATTTCAGATCTAAGTACCTCACGAAGTCTATGACTACCTGCAATTGATGGAATATGAGTTTGGGTGGATGGTGTGGCGGTACGAGGCCTTGGTGGGGTGAGTGGTGATGTTGGAATAAAAATCCTACCTCTTACAAATCTACCTCTAGAATCTCTTTCCATGTGCATATCATTTTTAATTAATTTAGTTTTTTATGAAAACAAAAAGAAAAATAATCCTATATCCACTTCCCTCGCAATGGTACCAAAATTCTTGGTAATTTAATAGATGTTAAATTACGTACATAAATTATCAACCAGGGCTAGTATACTGATGAAATGTATGTGCACTGTATGTGATGGGAGTCTTTGTCACTCAAAAAATCCCTAAGTTAATTTGAGATATCGAAATGCACATGTTTATCTAATAATAGGTAAACGAAATTGATTCTATTACTCTAGCTTGAGAGAAAGATCACTGCTCTAAAAAATGAATATCACACTTGTTCATGCTAACTAAAAATTAAATGAAACACACTCTTTTTCTTTAAATGAAATCAAACCACTCTTTGCTTTAAAATAAAATGAAATAGCTCTTGAATTGAAACCAAAATTTCTTTAAAAATGAAATCACACTTTTCTTAAATTGAAATCACGTTTGCTTCAATTGAAATGACACTGCAAATGTATCTATCCTTGAAAAAAATAATATTATCTATGAAAATTAAAATCCTATCTATATAACTGAGATGTAAAGCTATTCTTTGCCCATGTGCATAATAAATATCACTATACTCAATAATAAAAATGATTAGACGGATTTTTTTATGAGTAAAATCTTCAGGATCACAATCAAAATCAAGAATTAAGCTAGCAGAATCCTACATAAAATATAAGTGAAATACTAATTAAAGTTAAAAAGGAAAAACTTACTATATCGAGGGGCCCTCCTACGAGAAAAAGGTATGAATAAAATGCTTCAGACTATGATAAATCGTGAATTCCAATCACACAATAGAGAAATAAAGATCAAAGAAGAAATTATATAAAAAAAAAGTGTTTACAATGTAAAATCGAAGCTTTTGTTTTCTATGCCAAGAGCCATATTTAAAAAAATCCTACACATTAAATGTTTCAGAGCATTATGCCTTATGCTAATCAACATGAACTGAAATTATCTTTGAAGGATAAGATATCGTGATCATGTCATCATTTTCTATCAACGCAACAAATCATGAGGCTAAAAATACGCATCTCACTCACCTGGTTCTCCACCTATGGTGTTTTAATTTTCCTTTGACCAGGATGCTAGGGTGTCCTCTTTGTCGATCTGGGCTATGAGGATAGGAAACAATCACTGTACCAACTAATTTCCACTTGCCCATATGCGCCTTTTCTTGGATGGATATTTAGAACCTGTCAAACCTTGGACCCAACTGCAGAATCATATGTTAGGTGCAGAATTATTGTAATTTTGTAGCCAATGTAAATATTAAGCTAAAAAATAAAGAACATTGTCATTTATGAAATAGAATATGATCAAGTAACTTATATGATATAAGCCTTGTCAACTGTTTCCCAAATGAATTTTGTGAAGGTCAAAAGGAGAAATATTGAATGAAAAAGGGTTGTTAAAAAGAAGCCATTTTGTAGTTCAACATCATGAGTCCTAGATAATGTGAAAATATTTTAAAACCATGTAACCAAATAGATAAATCAATTTGATGAAATAGGTGATAATTCACTAATAAATGGTTATTTTGAATGTTAACAAGAAGTATTTGACAGGAAAATAAAGGTTGATGAATGAAAAGATGGAAATTATTTTGGATCAAAATATTGATGTTGAATATAGAATGTAAAATATGATGGATTAAAATATAGAATGGTTAATAAAATTCTGTGGAATGCATTAAATTACATTCCATGGGTAAGAGGACCTATAAAATTTATATCAAAGCCTAAGGAAATCGTGAAAATAAGAAGAACAAAGTTAATGAACCCTAGTCACATGTGGGAAAGATTTTGATGGATTTGAAGAATGTATAAGTTTAGGCCTAGAAGCATGGCCATCCATCGCAACACCCGTTGAGGGTGAGGAAAATGTTTAGTTAATGGAGGAACATAGAGCAATAAGAAGAGGTTCTCCAACTATTCAAGGAAAACTTGTGTATAAAAAAAATAGGATGACACCATAAGAAAATAAACCACAATGAGAGAGAATTTGAAGTTAGGGATAGGTAATTCTAAGGACACAACCATACAAATAGATTTTTCCTGGAGTAACAAAATAAGGAAAAATAAGGTATAAGCCAAGTACTATGGTCCCTATAACATGTTCTAGAGGATCAAAAATATGACTTAGAAGTTGGGGTTTACTCCATCTTCGTATCCACATATAGTTTCCATGTTTCTTTCATAATTTTTTTTTTTTTTTTAAATCTTAATGAACAAGGAAAAATCATAATAGAAATAGAAACAAGTATTGAATAATTGATTAAGGAGGTATGATTAATCTACTTGTACTCAATCTTTAAGACTAGCTTTAGACATGATACATTAGCCATTAGGGATCGAAACCTTTTTCAAATCTATTAGAATATCTTTTTTACAAAAGTTCGCAAGTCAATAGGTACAGAAGGGGACTCCAACTATAAAGGAGAATGGGTCTATTCTCAATTCTCCATGGTAAAATCTATCGTCAATTACTGAACACAAGTTAGAGAAATAATACTATCCCCCCTACCATATTGTATCAATTATATTGTTTATACCTCCCAATTATACAATAAGAAAACATATTTGTACCACAATCCCTAATATGAGTCCAAAAACACACATTTTCTTCCTATTTTATCCAATATATCTAACACCATTTATGCAAGATACGTTAACACACACACACACACGCACACACAATTTCTCTTAAAATTATTAACTTACAATGATGTACACATAAATACTTGAGTGATGATATATATTTTCATTAGAAAATAGAGTTATTATCATTGTTACATATTAATAATAATGTACCAAAAAATTTTATTCAATCATTTTGATTATTACTTTATTCTAATAGGTCACTCGTGTTATCACTCCAATAATTCTTAAAGGGTTGTTTTATTTTTTGGTTTAAAGAATATTAGAGGTAACCAAAAACCTACTTTTAAGCCTTAGGATCTAGCATTCCTAATGCTCAGAGTGGGCTCTCTCTACATGATTTATCTTTGTTCATTGTAGGTGATTTTAGGCTAGTTACGTAGGATTACTTGGGATTTTGATTTTGGATTTGGTTTGGTGGTGAAATAACTTACTCAGATGGATAGATGTAGGTCTATTTACCATTCGGTTAATGGAGTCAAAGTGTCAAGTAGCAGAAGAAAAATAAAGATTCTAAAGGGAAGTATTCACAGGGCAAGATAGTTTAGTCACTTCAGATCCTTAGACTGATGGTGAAAATGGTTTCAATTGGGGTAAGAGAGCAATTAAGGGTTCTCCAATCTAGATAATGAGTTAAAAGATAGAGGTCAATCGATACAAGGGAGGAATTAGGAATTCCCTAATCTGGATATCAGAAGAAAAACATATAAATGATAAATAGTTCAAGACAGAGTGTAATTAAAAATATTCTATAATAACATTCCAGTTATATCATTTAGATCAAGAAAATAATTGAGCATGTGAAAAATTCATAAAGAAAAAATTGAAAAAATAGAATGTACTTCACTGTAGTGGACCAACACATGAATCTTGTAATATAATATCTTTATTTCTTTAATCCAATCTGCTTACTTGAAATTGGTACAATCACCCTCAAGTTCCAGAATAGTACAACTATAGAAATGTTCAGCAATTCATCCACACTCAATACTTCAAAATGTGAAGTATTTATACAAAAACTCTTACAAAATATCCTAAAACAAACTTAGGAATTATTTAGGGAAAATAAATATCTTCATGCAAGAAGATAGATACAACTATCTAACTAATGCAAGTTGTCCATGTTTTTATTGATTTGTTGTTTAATTGTTGATATTTTGTTGCTGATTTGTCTCTAATTGTTGCTCAATGAAGGCTGCAATTAAGTGTCTTTCAGGCTGTCTCAATTTAGCTTTCAACTCTCTTTTGACTTTGACTTTGACTTTCAATTGATACACTTTAAAATCTGATACTCTTTCACTGTCATTTTTTCACTGTAAATTTTTACTGGCATGTTTTATCTTTACTTCTCTATTTTTACTACAAACTATTTTTACAGTAAATCAGTCAATTTTTCCCAAAATTTTTCCTCTGGTAATTTAATCTTCACCACTCTCCTAAATATATCATCTGCCTCTGTATATTTTGAAAAAGTATGCTTTTCTGATGAATAAGTGTTTTGCTTCATGCTGTAGGTAAAATAAATTCTCAAAACTTTTGCAAAGTACCTTCCCTATTGGAATTCCTTGTGAGGAAGGTAGGTTGGCCTGTTCCTTGGCCAATTATCTCAACTTTTTATCTCTTTTTATTTCTTCATAATGTCCATCTCTTTTTCTACTGGTTTATTGGAACAAGATACTTTAACACTGTGTTGTTTCTTAATCATTTGAGTGTTTGATGTTGAAGGATGGTGTGTTATTTTAGCAACTGCAGGTGTAGTATTTTATTTCACCATTGTTTTTGTATCAATTACTTCTATTGTTTCCACTTCTTCATTGGTAGGATTTAATTTTGGCTTCTTCCTGTACATCAATTTAAATTTAGTTTATGTGGTTGTCTCTAAAGTGTATGATCCTTCTTCTCTTATTATTTTTGAGTTTTTATCTTCTTGGGCTGGAGTTTGCAAGATTTGACTAGTATCACCTTGATTATATACCTCTGTCAAGGTGTTCTCCAACCATTCAGATTGAATGGAGTATTTCTCAATGTCTGGTTTTTTCTCATGTAAAGAAGGAGTTAATTTTCATTTAACTCTCAATTTTCTTATTACTCCTAAGGGATAATAATACCATAGAAGAATCTTACTGAATTTAAACTCCTGCAAATACCTTTCAGCCCCTGGACCTGCATCTCTACTATTACAAATAAAAGGGCCAACCTAATTTTTTATTTTGAACTGTGTCTTCTTTTTCGCTGCCAAGAACTTGATTCCATCAGAATTAAGAATCTGTATGATATACTCAAGGGAAAATAACCTCATTGGGAGGTATTTGGGCAGCTTATATGGAATAATATTTGATCCATATACTGTAATATCTGTATGGTTATGATAGAGGTACCAATCTCCTACCCTATTATGCTTTGATAATTGCAGGACCTTATTAGTTTCCTCACTAATTCTTGGCTACATGCTGCTATTCAACATATTGACCATAGGATGAATAAAAGAATCTATGAATCCTGTGTAGGTGGACTATGTGGATTCTTTTCTAATAATTGGAGTCCAAAATATAATTGATCGTGGGTTACCTTGAACATCAAGATTTTGAAGGTTGATGGTAAATTTCTCAAACTGAAAATAGAAAAAGTTAAAACATGTGGAATAGGACTGATGAATACTTGAAAACACCTTCTTCAATCATTTTAACAAGTTTTTCATGCATAGTATCAGCAAGGTACCGAGAAAAATTGAATATTGTAGGAGGAGACTGAGCAAGTGTGAAAGTAGATAGGAAACCCATGATTGAAGCATCAACATGCTGATCAGTAAAATAGCCCAAAATGCGGGACAACATTGTGATGATGTGTCCGGTTCTCCCAGAAAATATTGCAGATGGGTAAGGTGAATTTATCTTGGGATTTACTACAGATGAAGGCATGAAAGTTTGGAATATTAGCAACCTCTTGGGGAAGTCCAGATTCAAATACAACTTTGTAAGGTTTTAAATGGACAAAGGGGTTTCATCTGTTCTAGGTTGTATCTGGATCATTTGGTTGATAGACTCCGTTATGATAGTGAATAGAATTACTTTTCCAGGGGTAATTAGGGCTCTATGGTCAAGAAAATAGCAATATTGATAGAGTCTAATTACTTTTGGGAACTATAAGGTTTGTGCAAGAACATACTTTGGCAAATTAGACTCCCAAATGAAAACCTCATCTGCTTGATCTATGGATTGGTCATGGCTCTAGAAGTGGAGCTCAAGAACATTAAATTTAGTGTCTATGTCATTAATTTTAATGTATCTATCAGCTAAAGGAGCGTGTTCTACATCTACAATAGGAGGTTGCAGGGGATTGACAGATACAATGCTTTTGGAAGCCACTGTTTTGTTAATTTTACTCAATTGATTAATATTTTGACTCAAGAAATAGATTTAGGTATTTTAGGAGCACCTCAACAAGATAATTACAGTTTGCAAGCTCATTTAGGATGAAATGGGGGTTTATCCTTTGGTCTATAGTGATTTAACTGATCCAATATTCAATCTCTGTGATAAAAAAAAAATCCCAGGCCTAGGAAACTCTGTAAAAACACACCTAGGGTCTGTAGAAAAATGATTGGAAGGAACAAGAGGTATCTTTTAATTTTCAGAGTCTCCTAGACAGGTTCAATTATTGAATTACTTTCTTGCTATAAGCATTTGGCCTAAGCACCGAAGAATATCTAGAGAAAAATGAAGATTTGTTGTTTGCAAAAGGCTTCTGAGGCAACAGAGATTCTTTGAAGCTCTTATGGTCTTTATAACGCTTCAAATTGATTCTGCATTAGCTGTATTAGCAAAGGGTGTTGAATTATGGTTCAATTGGGCTTAAAATTCCAATTGATCAGAGATATTCTGAAATATTTTTTCATTTTTACAGAACCCTCACACAGTTAGCAACATCAATCATTTTTCAATTAACCAAGTGTATTCAATCACAATCAACTAGCAGCATAGTCAATACTCAAAAAACCCAAATCTATGTGAAGACATCATTGAAAAACAACAGAAAGACAACAAAACGGATCGGACATTTTATTCAACATTCTTTAGCAAAACCCCGGATTGCAGACGCTCCTTCCATAAGATATATCCACGAATGTACACAATTATTACAAAACCAACTTGTGTATCTATCTCAATATATTACTAAATATAAATGCACCTCAGCATAATCGAACCCGCCTGTATACGTGCCTTCCTTGAGTCGAACCCACATATATATCTCTAAATAATTCAGGATATCACAACACTTCAGTAGGGAAAATTTTAGGGGCTAATATTCGTCGGTGGGCTAATTTTCCATGCTTTAAAAAAAAAGATTCGCCAATTTCCATTTTCTTAAATTGATTCACCCATATTTTATAGTATAAAACTATTTTACCCTAAAAATCGCCAAAATTTTATACATACTAATATAAAATAATTAGAAATCTAAATATTTTTACAAAAATATCATCAAAAATTTTACAATTTACATATTGGGGACTAGTAAGATTCAGCAATATTTCTAAAATTTAAGATAAACTTCCATCCTTAATATTTTCCTTGCACTTCAGATCTTCAAAATTACTTAGATCATACCCTTCACTACAAAAAAATGTGGTGGACCATAGATCTAAACAACTCAAAAAAATATCATGAAAATGCATAGTCATTTTAGTTCTAGAGATCCCGATCCATCATTGTATTCATGAGTGCATCATTATATCAGATATATCTATTAACTATAACCCATTCCATGTAGATATACTTTAGATTTAATTATTCATTCAATTCACATACTCATGCACACTAGCACTATGATCTTTACCTCCTTATATAGTTTGAGCCTTAGGAAATACCATGAACCGAAACCACACAAGTGTCGATGGTATTCGTGGATAAGATTAAATAACTGTTACTGCACTTACTATTGTCGGCTAATACCATGATAAGGACCCATAGTATTATAAAATTAGTTTCTTAGCACATATGTGACTTTTCTTCTTCGTACCCACATGTATACATAACTTTTTCTTCACTAAATCGCTTATAGTTATTCAATTATTTATCTTTATCCATATCCTAATTCTGATCTAAAAAACCTATGTCCCAACATTCTTTCATTTTGTTACATTATGTTGGCACCTATGAGCTTATCTAGATACCATATACTTGGTACTTTACAAGTGGGTTTCCATCGAGTATAACACATGCATAATGGCAAAAATCTCAACCTGAAAAGGGATATCATCAAAAAGAGGGTCAATAGGAACAATGGAAAAGACAAAAAAGAGAGGAAATATAGGAATATTAGGGCCACCTATAAACCCTCATGGTCAAAATCAAAATGGATCCACAACCTCTTCGAATCTTTTTAGAGCTCTCTACTCCCATGATGCACAAGAATAAGAATATATTCTACATGAAAATTTAGAATGAAATTAGGAAACCCAAGGAGTTGAAGAGGTAAAAATCCTAAAGATTTTCCCTGAGAAAAATGAGTCCACCCTAGATTAAGAATATTCCCGAGTTAAGGAGTTGAGAAACACTCATAATACACTAGCTTCATAGCCCAAGAATAATCCTCAAGGATCTTTAGAACCAAAAGGAACCCCTTGTGTTGATTAAAAAATCACCTCTCAGATAGTAAAAGGAGGAGAGTATGGCTTTGGAGTCTTGACAAGAAATAACATGAAAAATATGAGCTTGGGGGGTTAAAATACTAGACATGAATTAGAAGAAAATAAACGAGGAATATTCTCTAACAAAGAATTAAGGGAGGAAGAGGCGAAGGAATAAAAAACTATGAAACCAACATCAAATAATGTATATTCTAATGTCTGCGGTGAATCATGAGAAAGGGATAAGTAATGTGAGAGGAGGTAATAAACAAAACCCGCTTAGAATATAATTTTTTTTGTGGAATTAAAGGGATTGGGAGAACCCATTAAATACTATTTTGTAAAATAATTAGCAATGAGGGAGAAACCATTGATTTTATTACTTCAAGAGACAAAAATGGAATAAAACAAGATCTTAAATCTATCCAAAAAGTTATGGTGAGAAATAAATGGCTCCGCTCAGAGCTCTAGAGGTGCCACATGAGGACTAATGACTATCTGGTTGGATGCCCACTTTAAACTCATTTCTAGAAATAATTCAATATTTTGGATAAATATTCAGGTAGAAAAAAATGACTCCAAAGAATAGTTTACAATAATCAATGTGTATGCAATTCTTAGTTATGGGGATAGTTCTAAAGTCTAGGAATCTTTCATTTCTTTAAAGTAATATCATACCATGAGGAAAATATCATTGGGGAAGACATCAATATGATACTATACTCTTCAGAATAGTGAGGGGGGGATATTTTTTATGATCCCTTTAGCGAATTAATTGAGGATGTGGTCAATCAATGGGATTTGATTGACATCGCCACTAAGAAAGGGAAGTACACTTGCACAAATAGGAGAACATGGGATGAAAAAATTTAGCAAGAATCAATTTTTTTCTCCTTCATAGTAATTGGATTGAAAAAGGGATAAAATGTATTTCGTCTATCCTCGTCCAAAGTGAATATGGTCATCGACTCATATCTGTTGAAATCGATCCTCTGAAAGATCTAGGTTCCATTCCTTTCCTCTATAATACAAGTTGGATAATGGAGGAAGGAGTAGTAAATGCTATAAAACAAGCCCAATTATCCCCTATTTTTGGTTCTCCTTCCTACATATGGGATTCCAAGCTTAAGGTAGTTAAAAATTCCCTAACATCTTGGGCCAATGAGCATTATAAACCCCCAAGACTACAAAAGAAAGAGTAATTCCACCAATTGGAGAAACATTATTCTTTTCTAGATGTTGGGAAGGTACGATATTGACATATTGATAAGGAAAATGAACTCACAAAATATTACAAGTGGTGCACATGAAAGAAG
Source organism: Pinus albicaulis (assembly GCA_034641835.2). Lineage (NCBI taxonomy): Eukaryota > Viridiplantae > Streptophyta > Pinopsida > Pinales > Pinaceae > Pinus > Pinus albicaulis. Next base: position 1,156,184,586 of record CM076572.1, on the reverse strand, counting down.
AGGAGTTTTGGAGACTAAAATTGCAAAAGCACCTTGCTGAAAGTGGGTGATAAAAACATAAATTTCTTTCACAAAAAATCCAAGTATAGGGGAATCTGTAACTGGGTTAAATAAATCATCCTTGAAGGACGCCCAAATTATCCTAGTTTGTAGAAATTAAGTCGGAAGCTTTCTCCCATTTCCAGAATCTATATTTAGAAGACATAGATATGGATCCAACTAAATCCCAAGACTTTTCGTCCTTAATATTGAATTTAATTTCCAGTGATGAGAATTATATTTTAGCTAAGTAAGTTTACAAGGAGGAAGTAATAAAGGCTATATGGTATTTGGATCTAGATAAAGCCCCTATTTGAACAATTTCTCAATTAGTTTCTTTTTCTTCTTAAGGAATATTATAAAAAAAAGCTTTACGAGAATGATCAATTCCTTAAGGGGGGAAGATAAATTGGGAGGAAGCATGAATTATTCCTTTGTCACATTAATTCCAAAAGAGACTAAACCAACTTCCTCCTCTCGGTTCCATCCAATTTCTCTTTGTAATTTGTCTTATAAAATCATGACAGAGGTAATAACCAAAAAACTTAGAAAGGTCCTCATGATGGTAATATTTGAAAATCAGGGGGGTTTTATTGAACATTGATAAATCATGGATAATTTCATCCATATATATAAATACATACACTCAACTAAGGAAAGTGGAGATTTGGTCGTTGTAGTCAATCTAGATATGGCAGGCGCTTTCGATTGGGTAAGACACTCATTCCCTTTTTTAGTTATGGATAATTTTGGTTCTAGAAATGAATTTATCAAACGTGTAAGAGGTTACATAAGTGCTCCATGTATACCCCCTTGGTTAATAGAAGGACATTCAATTTTTTCATAAAATTCGTAATACTTAGGAGGGATGCCCTCTCTCTCTATTATTATATATTCTAGTTGTAGAGAGTTTACTCATAAATATGGAGTTATTAAGGACAAAAGTACGTTTAATGGGTCTAAGCATTTCCAAGAAATTTAAATAGGTCAATCATTCGAAATTTGCAGACAAAACCATCCTAATGAAGGCGGGGGGGGGGTCAAATATTGTCACTCATCACTTTTGGTTAGTTTTGGACTATTATCTCGATTTGTTACAGGGTTTAATCAACAAAAGTAAGAGTCAATTTTTTGGATATAATTAATTTTATTCCATTCTTTAGGATATTTAAATCTCATTAGAATTTGCATTGGCATTCGACAAGACAATTTTAAATATTTATGCATTCCTCTCTCTCGATAGGGTAGGCGAGAACAGAGGATTGGGATGAGGTCATTCAAAACATGAAAAAGTAAAAACATGCTTGGGGCACTCAATGGATCAATCCAGTTGGAAGAACTATGATGATAAAACCTATACTATCATCACTCCAAAAAAAAAGTTTCAAACATATCAATGCTCTTATTCACAAGTTTTTGTGGAAACACGGTAAATAGAATAAAAAATATTCAATTAGTACACATGAATATTGTTTGTCTTCCTAAATGTTTTGGGGGATTGGAAATTAAATATCCACATATTATGAACTTGGCCCTTTCGGATAAAATATTTTGGAGATTAATCTATAATTCTTAGGGATGGTGGAAGCAGGCCTTCTTGAAAAAATATTTTCGCAAAACATGCCTTATAAGAGTATAATCAACATATTGGACTAACCTAGGTTCTAAAAAACAAAAATTGTGTAAAAATCATCCCCTCTCGTGACTGAGAATATAAATTGGAGGATAGGAAATGATGCTCATATCAATCTGTGGAACAATAAATTTTATAAGAAAGGCCCATTGAGGAACCAATTAGAACTATGAGATTTGGTAGATTGGATGCTTAATAAGGAACTCAAAAAATTCAAGCGTATCACTTCATGGGACAAAAAATGAATATGGTCTGGATGGTCCTATCCAAAAATTCTTCCTATCCTTCATCACCATTGGGAGATCCATGTTCAAAATTTGAAGGCATGGACCCCATCACTCATTTAGATCAAGATATTTTATTATTGAAATTTAGTCCTATTAATCTCTACTTTATCAAAGAAGGATAAGCCTATCTTTTAAACCAAATGGCTCATCCTCCACAAGACAATATTTAAAAATAAATATCGAAAAGAGACAACATTCTAAAGGTTAATATATATTACTAGACTTTGTTACATCAAAATATCATAACTATTGAAAATTTCCAAAAAAGAAGTATTCAAAGTCCTTCTTGATGCCCCGTATATTTGGCCATAAAAGAAAGTATACATTATTTATTTTAGCTTTTCCCCTTCTTGCTGGAATATTTTCAAGTGGCCTTTGTGAATTTAACTCAAATAGATGTAATTCCAAATTATTGTGTGTATATGTTTATAACTTGGAAAAGTAGGCTTCCATGGTCGTGAATTCCTCTCTCTATAATTTTGAGATGTTGGTTATTAATTCCAAGATACATTTGTTGGTCTATTTGGTTAGCAATAAATGTCGTAATATTTAAAAATGAAAAACAAGTCCCCCTCAAACTGGCCCCCAAGGCACCCTCTCTTATGTTTGAAGCCATCACTTCTCAAGGCTTCAAATATTACGAATTAGAATAAATTACCTCTATCAAAAGAGTTTGGTTGAGGGTGGGCTCCCCATAATATCATTCTAGTAGGTCCAATATTCACCCAACTAGAAATAAACCTATTTCTATCAGAAAATATCTAGCAACTTTTCATAATTGGAGAGCTAACCAACACTAATTCTCGGTATTCTTCGATGGAGCATCGAAAGGAAATACAGGTTGGTAGGAGCGAGATGGGTGATTCTTGGCCCCGATGGAAATTTTTAATTACAATATGCATGGGAATTGGGAACAAAAACAAATAATCAAGAATAGTTCCACATTCTTTAGAAAGGTATAAGTACCTAAAGATTACATCGTTTGGCTCAAGTATCACAATGCCCAAAAAAATCTCATCCCTATAAATTGGTCTTGATGTTGGGCTATTCTATTATGGAAAATGAGGACTCCTACTCCCTTTACTTAGAATCCATCAAGACATAGATTCAATATTGGTTAGGGTCCTGAAGGTTGTGGAAAGAATGAAAATCTCCCTCAAGAAAGAACAAGAAGTTGGGGAAAAGGCTCACAATTCTCTCAAGTTGATAGTCATTTCCAAACATGAACTTATGCAGATAAAAATTGATCACCTTCCAAATGAATTCAGGACTAAGGTGGCATCCCTTCATTACAAAATGGTGGATATGGAGGAATTTTTTGTTTCTAGCTTGCAACTAGTTCCAATGGATGGCGAACCTAGTTAGCATGCAGTGAGGAAAACAAGAAATTTGTATCAAGCTCTAGAATAGTAAAAATAATTTTGAAGATGTGCCTTCCAGACAAGTTTTTGGACAATCCTCATTTAAACTATAGTGATGGAACTAAATCAACTATGTGAGGGATTTGGACCATAAAACATATTTTTATTTTTAATGGAACTAATATAACCGTTTATTTGAAAAAATATATTTTGTTCAACAATTTAGAGCTTATGGGAGATATCATCCATTGAAGCATTTAATTCCTTTATATTTAAGTCCCCCGGGCTTGGTAGAAATTTCCATTGTTGAATATTTTAATTCTTTTTGTTCACTACCGTATTCTTTGGTATAATTCAATTTCTAGATTTATTGTAGAGTTGGATGGTTTTTGGAATTCTTTATTTTCATCATTGAAAATTATCTCAAGCTTCTTCGCCTAACTCTCTTCCTATTATGTTTGAGTTTAAATAAATATTGTAAGGGATAAAGAGTGTAATATTTAGAATGAGGGTGTATAATGCACTACTAAATGGGCATGCTAAAGATAAGGTGTGAGGGTGACATTTGATCAAGAGAATGGATTGTTAAAAAATGGAGGATGTAAATGAATGTTGTGTAGTATGAAATATTATGTGAATGGTTGCAAGTTAGAACAAGCATGTAGATTGGATATCCCATCAAATAATTATAATAAATATACATATATATTTTATTTTAACTTCATTCGGTATATCAAAATTTATTAAATATGTCAACATCTCACATTTGGTGAGGAAATTAAAGGATTTCTTCCCTATTCTTAATATTTTGTTTCCATCTAAATTATTCATTATTTCTAGTGGGGAAAAACTGCTAAGGTGGCCTTCCTCAAGGTCATGGATACCATGGGGTTTAGTCTTATTATTCTCCAAAATTACTAGTACCCAAGAATAAGATAATTGATTTATAGTAATTCCATTATTTTCAATTAAAATATTCCTATTGATGCAAATTCATTCATAGTTATTTCACACAATAAAATACATTTTACAAATTTCATTATAATTACAATACAACATATTTATAAAATAAGTTAGAAATTAAGCTATATTGGCTATATTAGCCAAAAATTCTAATTAGTTGAGTGAATATCTCAACTACAAAGTAATACTAGGAGCTAAATCAAACTAACTAAAAATCATTATATGATGTTTAATATCATAAAATAAAAGAAAGACAAGTAGAATTTAATATCTCTAACAACCTTCCTTAACAAGTACTTGTATTGATCTTTGTTTGTAAAGTCTTCATCACCATCTCTAGCCATTTTGAAATCTGGTAGATTTAACTCCATTAAGATATCTCATAATTCTCATAAAGGTGTACTTCCCAAGTTTAATCCCCATATTCCCATATTTCCAACTCCCAAAACGCTAATCATTGTATCCTTAAATGAATTAGTGAATAAAATTTCACTAGTTGTCTCATAACATCACTAGTAGAATGCAATCCACATGTAGGTCTCTACAGCTAATGTGGGGTCCTTCCCTAAATCTAAAAATTCGGAGCTAACTAGACAACCATCCATGCTTAGCTGTACTTCCACTTGATCCCTTGAGGGTAGAGTTACTTCATGTTGTTAAGTCAACTCATTATAGGTAAATTCTAAACTAATAGCCATTATATGGACATACATCCATTTACTAAGATATATGGTTTCCATCTATCATGATCACTAGTAATCTAGGAAGGAAATCTAAATACCGAGTGTACCCAAGTAAGTGTTATATCATGACCTATTTTATTTCATTTTGAAACATTAGAGAAATTTTGAGGTAAAAAATGGGCCTAAAAAAAATGTACAACTAAAATAAAATTCATAAGAACCAAAATGATTCAACATGATGATGTCAACCATGGAGGATGATTCATCATTTTTTAAGTAAAAAAGTAAAAATAAATATAAAATAAAATAAAATAAAAAACTACTTGTTTGAACTTATCTCCCTACGGTTTTACTCAAATTTCAAGCAGGAGCACTCATTAAATGAGAAATTTAATTCGTCATCCAAGGAGTATGCATGTTGCATAATTTCGATGGACCTTGCTACATGAAAAATAAGAAATACATGAAAAATGTGATTACAATCACATTTTTTCATGTATTTCTCATTTTTCATGTAGCAAGGACCATCCAAAGTACACAACATGGGTAATCCTTGTATGAGGAATTAAGTTTTGTATCTAATGAGTGCCCTTGCTCAATATTTGAGTAAAATTGAACATATATAAGTTGAAAATACGAGTTAAAATAGTAGTTTTTTTCTTTTTTCCCTCTAAAATATGATGATATAATGTAATATTATTTTATTATTTCCACTATTATTTTATAATATTCCTTAGGGAGCTCATTTTAGACCTAAAAATGTCTCTAATGATTGATCATCATTTAATTTTAAAAAATACAAATCTAAAACATTAAAAAAATCTGTAAACATTTACTATAATTATATCACCACAAATCCTAATCATGAATGGTCAAACAATATCGATAATATAAAATTTTCTTAAACACGTTATCCACATTATGTTGGAATTTAGATTTTCCTAAGTCAATTTTATCATTGTAGAAGGAATTTATAAGGCGTGTATACCCAAGATGCAATGTCAAGATAACATTTATCATGTCCCATGTGTACTCATCATAGTTATCACTTATCCACATTAAGAAAACAAGTGGGGGTGAATTGGTGAAGACAACAAACTTGTATTTTTAAAACAATTTTCAAGTATCAACATTTTGAAGACCATTTTCAATTTTGATGTGTAATAAGCTATGATGTTTATGTGAGGACACCATTTTGATTGCTCAATGGATGTCTCTGGTATTTCTCTATAACTTGTGCTATTCGATTCTCAAATAATTTTTGATTTTTGTGTTTAACATTTCTTGTGACTTGTTATGGTATATATCTTTTATCAATAGGAATTAAAAACTTGTTAATTGTTTCATTTATAGTTGATCGTTGAGATAAAATGTTCAAATATAAGTATATTTGATCTCATTTTAAAGCGAGAAATTGTCATTTATTTCCTTTATATAGTGCATGCATATATATTTCAGAAAGTACAAAAAAGTTATTTAATAGGACGAAAACCTGAAAATATATTTTTTGAAGTTTTCCATAAAACATCAACCAAAACTCATTTGATCAACTTTTTGGATTCAAAATCCAGTTAGGATATTAAATCACATGATATTTTGCATGTTTTATGCTCATTTAAATAGTGTAATTTATGTTTTTTATATTGATCATATGATAGAAGAAAACTGTGTTCATATTTTTTAAGTTACTAAGATATATTAAATATTTCCTTTAGATTAATCATAGTTTTTTTTAGTTAGTTTGTTTGTAGTTTTAGATAAAATATGAAACTAAGATTTAATTCATAGACTATACTACTACTTAAACGAAAAAGAGTCTAATTGGGACTCTCATCGAGAAAATGCTTACTTGTTTTACGAGAAATTTTCTGCCTATCAAGAGGCTCATGGAAAAAAAAAATCATAAAAAAAACATGTTTATCATGAAAATGCTTTTTCCCCATATACAAATAGGTCACCATCTGCACTCTCCTTGTCATGGTAGCTTAGAATAGATGGAAATTTCATTAAATGGCTGTGAAGACTACTTTTTTGAATGAATATTTGAAAGAGAATGTCTTGATGGTTAAACCATAATATTTTTGTGTAAAGGGAATATTTCAAAAAGTATGTAAACTTATCAAATCCTTATACTTCCTAAAATAAACACCCCAATATTGGTATGAAATTTTAAGTTTTCATATTTCGAAATTTAAATTCAAACACTTTAATCTTGATTGTGCAACATTGTTTGTCACAAATGTTGGAAAATTTGTTGTATATTTTTTGGTTTACGTAGATAATGTATTAATATCATGGAAAAATAAAATATGTATTTCATACATAAATAAATAGCTAAACAATGGCTTTGCGATGACATATTTGTGATGCATTCATTAATAGTTGGTCATTGAAGTGACCCAATGTCTAAGGTATATATTCCTTTCTCAAAAAATGTACATAAGAGAATTATTGAATAGGTTTGAGATGGTTTAATGAAGTCCTTTATTTACCATGAAATAATACAATTTGAAGCTCACACTAAAAGAAGGGAGTCAATTTTTTGATGCAACCAAGTACACACAATTTGAGGGAATTCTTATCTACCTCACCACTGATAGACCAAATATTTCATTTTTTGTCGTAATTATTTCTACATTTATGAAAAATAGGTGTGAAGGACATTGAGATGTAATAAAAATAGTTCTAAAGACTTTAGATTCAAATATTCACAGGCGGGTTACTTCAACTTGATTGGATATCTTGATTTATACTTTCTTGGAGACAAAGAAATTAGGGTGTATACATTAGGATATCTTATGAGTCTTGCATGAGGAGTAGTCTCATGGACGTCACAAAAAAATAGAGTTCTATAGAGTAAGAATATATCATAGATGCATAAGAAAAATATGAGATTGTGTGTCTTAGGAAAATTGTTGAAGACTTGCAGGAGAAACAAGTGAATTCTACTCCTCTTCTGATTGAAAATACTTCTACAATCATGTTGGACAAAAATCTCAGATTCCATGATTAAACCAAACACATTAACAAAAGGTATAATTCAATTTGATATCATGTTGAGGAAAAAACTATTCATCTAAACATCTTGTTCCATAAATTAGAAAATTGCATACATTTTCACCAAAGCACTTGGAAGAGAAAATTTTATAATTTTATAATGATTCTTACACTCACTAACATCCCATTTGATAAAATTTTGGAATTTAAGACACCTAATTCTCAAGTATTTGGTGAACAATTTTGTAAATATGAAAAAAATACCGTTAGAATAGGAAGAGACATAGGACATTGGAAGTTTAAACCAAATGTCACCAAATGATTGTATGTATATGTACACATGATAATGGAAAACTAATGAAGTGAGTAGTTACCTATGAGAATAATATTTTGCAACTGCAAACCCAAAATTTATGATCTTCATTTTAGGAACCATATATGTTTTGAAGGGATATATAACCACCTATTTCCTATGGTATGATTATAAAGATGAAGAACACATATACAAATAAATATAATATTCATATAAGTAAAATTATTAATGAACACAAATAGGTCCAATATTCTTTATAATCACAACAATATTATGTCAATTTTAGGGTATTATGCACAAGGTAAAAATTTTCAATATTCAATTTCTGAAAATTACAATTAATACCTGATTTATGTGCAATGTTGTTCAAGAGAATATGTGAGTGGTTTTTTGGGGAAATATTATGCCACTTCATTGAAAAGAAGAGAGGTTTTTATTTAGAATAGGTTATTACTCCCATGCAACACAATATCATGGTGTGTGGGAATAGAACCATAAGTATTAAATTACATGTAAATTTAACTTGGATGATGAAAAATAAAATGGGAAAGAAGATTGAAGATATACCCACAATTAAATAGGATACATATCTAATTCCAAATATATAAACCTATGGGAATGATAATTAAAGAAATGAAGCATATAAATATTTAAAGAAGACTTATTAGGGAATATAATTCCAAAATTAATATCTAGACCGATTGACATAATAATCAAACTAATGTATGTAGAGCAGTCTTGTCCAGTGAGTTGACATACTAATTAAAACTATAGGTCAAACTCGACTCGACAAATTGCTTTTATGTAACTGCCAAAATTTGTTAATTATATAATAATTGAGTTCATAGGTTTTTCTATTTTGGAATAAGGTGTCCATAATTTTAATCCAGTTATTAATAACTAATAGGAGCAATGTAGGGATTTACTTCTAAGAAACAACCATTGAATATTTTTAGTAATAGTCTAAATAAAGGATTGAGATTTATCTCAAAGATAATTCTCTCCTTTTTCTTTTCATTTTATTAAAAAATGTAATTAAATTAAAACATATATGTAAAATATTTTGAATGAGAAATGAGTTATGCTTTTTTAGATATATAATTTTGATAATTTATGATATTTGCCACATTATTATAACAAAATTGATGAACTTTTTATTAATAGTTTTATTATTTTACTCACATATATATACAATTATTTTATAGTTATTAATAATATTAATATTAAATTAATAATATCGGTAGATACATTATTAATATAATGCCTTACCAACACTTGATCACGATATAAATAATAAATTTATATTGTGATCAATATAAATTACAAAAGATCATTCCTAAATAAATATTTGAAGGCACTGGTTATTAACATGAAATGAAATTTAATAATCATCGACACATGATATAATAATTAGCATATATAACACACTTATGATATATGATAAGATATATAATCACTTATTAATACAAAGCATACAAGGAAAGAATATCTTGCAAAGGAAACCAATTAGAATTATATTTGCAAAATATATATGAGATGATACTTTCCAAAACAAAGTTTTCAATTCAAAACATATTCATAAATGACAAGTGTTTGGATTTCAAGTAAAGAGATGAGAAGCGTTAATATGAAATGAACCTAACCTACAATTTGATGCAATTATCTTGGTTACTTTTAATCTAAATGCCTAATCTAGGTGAAATATCTTCCTCTTGAGCACTTTCCAAAGGATAAAAATTGGGGTGATTGTAAGAAAGAGGGTCTCAGGACATGATGTTGTCATTAACAATACCATTCAAATCAGTCTTATTATCTAACATATGCCTGCGTTCTTACAAGGGGAAAATCCATCTCCATAACTACTGAGACACAAGACTTTACCTTACTTCATACCAATTAGAAGAACTCATTAGAGAAATTTTGAGGTCTAAAATGAGCCTCCTAAGAAAAATGCATAACCAAAATAAAGTTTATAAGAACCAATAGGATTCAAGATGATGATGTCAACTATAGGGGATGATTAACCATTTTTGGGGTAAAAAAGTAAAAATGTTGAAAAATGATAAAATAATAAAACTATTTTTTCCACTTGTATTTTCAACTTATCTCCCTAAGGATTTACTGAAATTTCGAGTGGGAGTACTTGTTGGACAAAAAAATTAATTCCTCATCCAAGGAATACCCATGTTGGATACTTTTGATGGACCTTGCTACAAGAAAAATGAGAAATACGTGAAGAAACATGATTGGAATCACATTTTTCATGTATTTATCTTTTTTTGTGTAGAAATTCCATCGAAATAATGCAACATGGGTACTCCTTGGATGACGAATCAAATTCTTCATCAAAAAAGTGTTCCCGCTCGAAATTTGAGTAAACCCATAGGGAGATAAGTTGAAAATTTGAGTTGAAAAGGTTTTTTTTTTTCCTTTTTCCCTCTAAAATTTGATGATGTAATATAATATTATTATATTATTTCCACTATAATATTATAATTTCCTTAGGATGATAATTTTATAGCTCAAAATTTCCCTAATGTTTCAAAGAATTTCTTTTTAATCTAATTTCTATCAACCAAGCTTATGCTTGGAGGTTAATCTATTTAAAATGCAACTAAATTAGAATGCGTAATAGGACATGCATGTGAATTTACAATTGTTATGTAAAAGGTGGAATTGCTTCAAGTAAATATGCTCCACAAGATCACTTGTATATTTGCTCAAGTAAACACAATTGTATAAGATTAATGAACGATTAAAATTGTGACTTGCTAAAGTTAAATGATGAACCAAAAAAAAACTAAAGAAAATGAAGCTTGAAATTTAGGAGCAACTAAATGCATGAAAATCTCACTAAAGAAAATGAAATTCTTGAGAAGTTAATTGAAATAATATTCATGCGCACAATAGCTTTCCAAGAGGACATGTTGAACTTGAGAAAATGAAATATTATTAGATTCACATGAAAGTAAGTGGTTGATTTGAAAGATAAACTTCTCCAATACACAATGCTTCAATATACTCAAAATGGAAATGTGGCATAACAATAAAGCATGAATTATTTAGACAAGTGTGAAGCTAAATATATCAAAGTTTTCCAAAAATAGTATATATGCTTGCACAAAGTAAGAGTAAATTTCTTTGGAAAAGGAAATGTAAACTTGAAACTTGTAGATGTTGGGTATGTGTTATATTCTTGTAACAACTAGCTCCACGCACCCATGGTTTTGGCGGACCCACTCATAGGCAGACCCACCCATGGTTCTGTGCATGATTTTGCACATGGTTTTGGGGGATGATGGTTTTCGGCACCTAGTATTTTATAGATCCGGTCAAGAGAACTACGGTTATGTTATAATTCATAGTTAATGGATTGGGGTTTATGTATGCTTCGACATGTATATATATATGTGTTGTAACACTAAAAGGAATATAATGAAAAATCAAGCTGGTCATCCCAATTTGGATCCAGGGGAAAATCTTTGTGTTTATCTGTTTTATGGTTTATGCTCTCGCTATTGTTTATTTTATGTTTTAAGATTCATTTGTAAATAATTTCTCTACAGGGTCAAAACCTGCATTTGGTATCAGAGCTATTTTGGCTTCAAGGGGATGCCTTTTCTGCTAAGGGTTTTTTTTCTTGGGCCTGAGGTAGACCCTGTTCAGTGGGAGATCTACGAGATCGATTCTTGCAGTGAAAGAAGATGGTGAGCAGTGGAAAGATAGAGATTGAGAAATTTAATGGTTAGATTTTTGAGTTGTGGAAGCTCAAGATGGAGGACCAGTTGATCGATAAAGATCAATGGATCACGATAGATCTAGGTACTAAACCAACGACAATGTCAGATGAAGACAGGAGAAGAGCACAATATGGTTGTGTGTCTCAGATTCAATATTGCTGAATGTATCTGCGGAAGCTATGGCGAATAATTTGTGGGACAAACTTGGGACTTTGTACTAATCTAAGTCTCTAGTGAATAAATTGTTCCTATGGAAAAAGCTATATAACCTGAGGATGAAGGATGGAGACTCAGTGACAAAGCATCTTAACACCTTCAATATTTTGGTAAGACAGTTGTCATCTGTTGATATTAAAATCTCAGATGAATATAAATGGATCAGTTTATTATGTTCTCTACTGTATTCGTGGGACAGTCTGGTTATTGCAATAGGTACCAATACAACTACCTTGAATTTTGACGACATTGTCTCAGCCTTGCTGTCGGAGGAAATGAGATGGAGAAATATGGAGAGAAATAATGGAGATGCCTTATATGTATCAGGAAGGTCCCAAAACAGAAACAACAATAATGTTTCAAGTGGGATATCGAAATCTAGAGAGACATCTAAATCTCCTAGAAATTTTGTAAAGGTGTGTTGGAAATGTAGAAAGGAAGGGTACTACAAAAAGGACTGCAGATCTAAAGCTCCTGCGAAAGGAAAGGGATCTGATTATGCTCCTTCTGCAGAGGCAAAAACCACCTTGGTTGAACATGGGGATGTGTATTTGGCTTCTTCTTCAAATACACATGTAGATCATCAGTCATGGTTGATTGACTTGGGTGCATCATTTCACTTCACCCCCCATAGGGAGTGGTTTTACGAGTATGAGAAATATGATGGCGGTGATGTCTTCCTAGGGGATGATAGGAAGGTCGGAATCATCAGACGTCGAAAATTCAAGCTGAAGCTGCAAGGTGGAAGGATTAGAACACTTGCTAGTGATCTGCACATTCTTGCATTGACTAGAAATATTATTTCTGTAAGCAAGATGGATGATGCAGGTGTAAAAATAGTGTTCAAGAAAGATACCTGTAAGATGGTTTGGGGAGCACTGGTATTAATATGGGGAGTTTAGATTGGAACTCTGTACAAGCTTTAGGGAAGCATTGTTATTGATGGGTACAACAGTTCTATGGCTCTTGAAAGTGGAGCGGAAAGCCTAACGGTCTCTGGAGAAAATACCATATTATGGCATCAAAGGCTTGGACATATTGGAGAGAAGGGCCTTTAGATACTACATGGAAATGTATGGTAGAAGGTATGTCTAATTTCTCTCTATATTTTGATTTCTATGAACATTGTGTATATGGGAAGCAGAATCGAGTGAGTTTTCCTTGTGGTGCTAAGAGGGCGAACAAGATATTAGAGCTTGTGCACAGTGATGTGTTTGGACCTGTCTCGGTTCCATCACTGGGTAATTCTATGTACTATGTTTCATTCATAGATTACTTCTCAAGGAATACATGGATATATTTCTCGAGGAACAAATCTGAAGTCTTTGACAGATTTAAGGAATTTAAGGCTCTGGTGGAAAACCAGACATAGAAGAAGATAAATGTGCCGAGGATAGATAATGGTGGGGAGTTCTGCAAGAAGGAATTTGAAGATTCCTGTAAGAAGTGTGGTATATCACAACAGAAGACTACTCCATACACTCCTCAGCAAAATGGAGTTGCAGAAAGAATGAATAGAACGCTTATGAAAAAGGCAAGAAGGATGCTCAGTGGTGTTAGGTTAGGAAAAGAATTATGGGTAGAGGAAGTGGAGACAGCATGTTACTTGGTTAACTTATCACCTTCATCAACATTGGAGGATAAGACTCCACATGAGGCATGGACTGGTAAGAAAACCTTTCTTTCACATCTGAGGGTATTTTGATGTGATGTATATGTACATGTTCCAAAGGAGAAAAGGCCAAAGTTGGATAATAAATCTGAAAGGTGCATCTTTATTGGGTATAAGGATCGTTTAAAGGGTTACAAGCTTTGTAACCCGGAAACAAGGAAGGTTGTGTACAACTGAGATGTGGTGTTTAGAGAGGTGAATTCCTGAGAAGATAGGGTTTGAGCTAAATGAGGATGAATCAGACTCTACAACAAAAGAAGACTTAGAAGAGGAAGAGCCACAAACTCCAGCTGTGAGAAGATCAATTCAGAAAAGAAGACAGCTAGAAAGGTATAGTCCATCTTCTTTCTGTTCAAAATTTGCCTTAAGTATAATTGATGATGATCCCAGGACTATCAAGGAGGCAGTAGATTCAGAGGATGGAAAACTCTAGAAGGAGGCCATGGTTGATGAAATGACATCCTTGCACAAAAACGAGGCATGGGATCTGGTGGAGTTGCCGGCTGGAAGGAAGCCCATCGAGAGAAAATGGATGCTTAAGAAAAAGATGAATGTAGAAGGCAAGGTGGAAAAGTACAAAGCTCAAAAAGTATCAAAAGGTTATTCCTAGGTGCTGGGAATTGATTTTGGTGATATTTTTTCTCCTGTTGCCAAGGTTACTTCTATTAGAATACTTTTATCTGTTGATGTTGCAATTGATTTTGAGTTAGAACAGATGGATGTGAAGACAACATTTCTTCACGGGGATACGGAAGAGGAGATATACATGAAGCAGCCTGAAGGCTTTATGGTGAAGGGTAAGAAAGAACTGGTATGCAGGTTAAATAAGTCTCTGTATGGGTTAAAACAGTCACCAAGCATGTGCTATCTGAAATTTGATACCTATATACGGGGACCTGGCTTCACCAGAAGCAAGGAGGATCATTGTGTTTATTTTAAATTAATTGGTGACCCTGTTATTGATTTGGTCTTGTATGTAGATGATATGTTGTTGATTGGAAATGACAAAGAGATTATCCAAGATTTGAAGACAAAATTATTCTCCAAATTCGACATGAAGGATCTTGGTGCTGCAAAATATATTTTGGCATGGAAATTAAGACAGATCGAGCAAAGAGGAACCTCTGGTTAAACCAGAGAAAGTATGTCGAGACTATTGTTATAGCATCATTTCTCACCTTCATATGATTCATGATTGATTTTATGGCTTTGGGCAGCCATTCCTACAGACTTGGACAAATTCACTAAAAAACAGTGTAAAAATCCCCATACGCGATTATGCCCATAATTTTCTGCGTGTATACGTGAGTCCACATGCACTTTTCCGCGTATGCCATTAAAATCATTAAAAAATATATAAAAATTCCCTATTTTCAGGCTGGGTTGATGGTTACTCTGGTAGTTCAACCACCCCAGCACGTGGCCAACTGTTTCAAACTGTTGAAACTACTTTGAGGGAGTATAAAAGCACCTCATGTGTATGGCCTAAAGGGGGAGAGAGAATTTATTGATATTATACTCTGTTGGTATTCCCTATCCAAGTCTGAATTCCCGTGCATCCTGCAATTCCCAGTTCATTACAGGAAACCTTTGTTTCCTGGAGATGCTCATCTCTTTATATGTCATCTCATATGCACCAGTTCGGAAGGAATCTTAGCGAGGCAAGGGTGGGACGGATCCGGATGATGGTCTGCTCGAAGATCGTGGAAGGATTCAGGTGATCTCTCCACTCATTATTTCTGTACATGCTATTTATAATGCAGAAGTACCATCTTGTTCCCGAAATATACGTGTTAGTGTCTGCTTACATATATGAGAATATTGTTATTTAAGCATTCATTATGGTTTATCTAATGTTTCATATGGATTTCACTAACATTTAGAGTAGATATATGCTATACAACCAGTTCTTCGTGCTTGTTTCTTCTTGTCTTTCAGGTTAAGAAGGAAGAAGGGTCACTGGGGGTTTGGACCCCGCGGGATCTGCTTCAACCGTAGGACCTACGGGTAACTTCCTCAATCTACTCTATTTAGTTTTTCATGAACATGTATGGTTGTGTGAGTCCTTCTTAAGTAGCATGCCCTGCTCTGTGGAGGTTTAAGCCCAAAAAACCTCTAGGGTGATTTTCCTCGAAACATAACTGGTGACTCCACTGGGGATCGCATTCTTGTGATTCCCCTGTTGGGTGGTTTCAGCTGTTTGATAGGTTTCCAACAGTTTTAAATTCTATTTGCAGTCCAGTTTACTCTTTCTCAGTCAGACTGAAGTCCTGGTTTCTTATCCAGGCTTGATCCTTTTTGTTTTTTCACTATTTACCTTTGTATACGCACTTTTTTCTGCACACAGTCATGTATACACGCAAGTTTGTATAAAGGGACTCACGTATACGCGTGTTTCCTTTAGCACAGTCGCGTATGCACGCTTGTTGCTAAACTATGAAGTAGCGTATACCTAGGCAGATTTTGAAATTTTGGATTCTTTGGCTTTTTAGTCCTTTTTGTCTATGGAGACCTATTCCTGCAGTGTCTTTGTACCCTCTGGATTGTGAAGAAAGTGGTCTTTGGTCTTTTATCTCTTTCGTTTGATTGAAAACTAGTTTTTTTGGCAAAGTGTTGTTTCTTGTGCTGGCACTTCTGGTTTGAGTACCAAGATCGCTTTCTGGGCATTCCTGGTTGTTCTACTTCATCAGAACAGAGAGCTCCTACTCATTTACTCTTTCTTGTCTTTGTGTTTTGCTTGGCACTACGATTTTTTCCCGTTTCTTGATTGGTTTTCTTGAGTTCAGTTGGCTAGGTCTTGTTGCAACTTTTGAAGAGTCTTTCTTGGTTCTTTGGAGTTTTTGTTTGTGGCAAGGTTGCACTATTCTTTTAGGCTGAGTGGCTGAGTTTTCTTGTCTTCTGTTGCTCGTATTGATCTTGCTACTGGTTAGCCCTATATGATTTGGAGCATTTTTTGAATTTTTTGCTTGAAATTCAGTGTTGTTTGACTTGAAATTTTATAGTTTTACTTGGTCTTTTCGAACTCTTTTATAAAACTCAAAAGCTAAAAAAACATTTGATTTGTTGTTTGATTTTGTTTTTTTGCATTTTTGTTTTCGTTTCTTTGTGTCTTTTGAAGCTTGGTTGAGGTTTCTTGCCTTCGGATTTTGGCTTGTTTTTGGAAGGGAGTTGTCATTCATTTATTCCTCTTATTTTTAAGCGTTCTTTGGTGTCTTCATATTAAGAGTTTTTGATTTCGGGAACTAGCTTTCTGGACAACCAAGGAGAGTTAAAGCTGAAGGACTTTTGGGAAATTTCACTCTGCTTTAGGAGATTTTGCATCTTAGGAGTTGCATGCTTGTAGTGATTTGCATTAGGTGCATTTAAACATTTAGTCACTTTCATAGTTTTTGTGAGTGTGAGTTTGCTATTTGAAAAGAAAAAATACAATTTTTAATCTCGTAGAACCCATGTAGAAGTTGCTTTTCATCGAAAGACAATAACTGCATTTGCATGTAGTTTGGTTTTTATTAATTTCTTTCTGCGTCAAAACATCATAAGTTTCATTTCCGAATCCTTGTGACTTAACATAACAGCCCATTAAAATAAACGATATAATTTAAAATCAACTAGCAATTTTTCTAAGTGTCATACACCAACTAGCTAGGTTGTAGGGCCTTGGATTAGGTGAGTGGAGAGTTAACTCTCCAAGGCCGCTCAAACAAAACATAGAAGTTGATTAATTGAGCGGAATCCAACTCCGTTAGGTGGACCGGGAAAGCTCTCCTCCAGAGAGTCAAGCGCGAGGGGAAGTGAAGGCTGAGAAGAGGGATACCCCCTCTCTGATTAGCTGAATCTGACCTCAAGACCGTTCTGCCCGGCTTCTGACACGGATTGGTGCCCATAGTTGCCACTCCTAGGTTCCACACAGGTGACTGCGGGGGGGAATACCCGTGGTACCTGAGGCAGACGTCGCATCACTTTCAGCAGTACTTCTGGGGGGTGCCCTTACGAAGCTTGGGTGCTTGAGCCGGCAAAGGTTGTCGTTAGGAGGTCGGCGTAACTGTTTCTGATACCTTCGCTAGTTGTTCTGGGCCCTAATCATCCCAGACTGCTTTCGGGAGGTCCTATATTTCGCTTTCCTGTATTTTGGTGTCCGGTCCTCATCACCCGGAGCGGAAATACTTGAAGGTTGTTTGCTTGATTGTATCTCAGGGATTTTTCTTATAGTGAGTGCTCTTTTCTCCTAGCTTGCCTAGCTTTTCACTTTTTTGAGTCTAATTAAAATCTATAAAAGTGGCTGATCAAGCGCCTCGACGATCGAGGAGAATCCGGGGGTTATCTCCTGAGAGTCCAGAGCCTTCTTCGAGAAGGCGTAGGAGTGATTTAGCAGGTGGTTACCACCCTGTGACATCTGACGCAGTGGAGAGAGATCCTCCACAAAGATCTGAAGGTTTCATAGCTGATTCTGGTGTCGGTTCCGAGAGGAGCGTTCCGCTCACCTCGTGAGTTTTATTTCCTCAGGAAGAAGATTTTCAAATTGAAGAAGTACCTGAACCTCCTGTGTCAGGTCCATCTCCTCTTCCTCCTGATTATCCGTTCATTGTTCAATACATCGGACCTGAGTCAGAGAGACCGGAAGATCTTCCGTATCATTCATACCTTTCGATGGCCACGACTGGGAACGCGGCTTCTGCTGTGAGTGCTGCAGGCATTCAGACTCCTGCTTCTGTTGAAGGAGGAGGCACTATTGCTTTATCTTCGATTGCTTCTAGTGCTGCTGTGTTTGGCTCTGGTTTCACCCAAGCACATGCTCCTCATTCTAGTCCCTTCTGTTCAAGGATGCCCACTAGTGGGAATCCCTCTTTTTCCTCTTCTGCTGCTGCAGCTGGATCTACACCCATGTCTTCCATGGCTAGTGGATCAGCTTCTTTTCAGGGTTTCCCCTTTGGAACTGGGCACATTCCTAGTTCCAATCCTTCTTTAGGGTCCTTTCCGTTTACTTCTCAGACCCAGAGTTTCAATCCTTGGTCTAGAGGTCAGAATTCAACCACTTTTATAGGATGGAACCCTGTATTCACTATAGTGGGGGCAGGGAATCAGTTTTATGCTGGTCACCAAGGGAATACTTCTTTCCCTTCGTCGAGTTCTTATCAGACCTTTTCTCCTCTTTCTAATGCCTGGAACCCCTATCAGGGGCTTTCCTCTTCATTTCATACTTCGGCGGGGGGAACTGGTCTGGGCTTTGGTAACTCTGCGTTGGGAGGAGGTTCTTCTCCTTTTTCTATGAGTCCTTTTTGGCAACCTGGTGCCTCATCAAATCCAGGGTATTCTTTTCAGAATGTTGGGAATCCATCCCATCAAGGATGGAATCCTCAGGCTCCACCTCGCTTACCTTTTCTGGCAACGTTAAACTTGCCAGATCTGTCGAAGTTGACTAATGATCCGATTCGTTATAGTCCGGGGTGGCCTCCAGTTCCCACCAAACTTCCTTCGGACATTCCAAAGTTTGAAGGTAAGAATGGAGAAGATCCGACTGACCACATTACTACTTTCCATTTATGGTGTTCTTCGAACTCCCTGATCGATGATTCGATTAGGTTAAGATTATTTCAACGCACCCTAACTGGAAACACTGCCAAATGGTATATTGAGCTAATTGGGGGAAGTTTTGCTACATTTGGAGAACTGGCTGTTACATTTCTGAACCATTTTCAGTTGCCTGTCCGATATGATGCTGGGACTGAACTCCTAGCTAATTTTAAGCAGGACGACGCAACCCACATTTATGATCACATTCAGGAATGGAGGAGAAGGAAGAGGCTGATTAAAGCTCATATTCCAGGTGAATTCCTTTTGGAATGGTTTCTCAAATCCCTGCAGTCAGATATTTCAAAAGATGTATCCCTCTCCGGGGTATTTTCTGAGGAGCAGGCCATTTTTAGGGCCCAGCAGCTAGAGTTGATATATTCTCAGTCTGGGGTCCTTCACAAGTATTTGCCCAATGCTCCTCGCTCCAAAATAGATTTGTCGAAAACTAAGCCCGGTCCTCATGGTGACGGACTAATTGGATCGATCAATAATGGTGCAACCACCCTGCTTTCTCAATTGCAGCAGTTCTCTTTACAATCTGCTCCTTCTGGTCAGGCTGTGCCTGCTGAGTCATCACCTTCCCAGTCTTTGTCCATAAATGTTATCCAAGCTTCTGATCCCAAAGGAAATCAATAATCCGATGGGAAGAAGAAGGGACGAAATAACAAGAAGAAGGGCAAGAACGGGAAGGGTAATGCAAAAAAAACCAACGAGCATGTTGGTGAGGGTCCAAAGGAGAAAAGGAAAGTGAAGTTTCCATGCAAGCTATGTGTTGGAGACCATCTTACACACCTTTGCCCTAAAATTCAAGATGCGCAGCGCTTGTTAGCCCAGCAGGGTTCTTCTAGTTCCCAGGTTGTGTTAACAAACCCTTTTCCCCAAGGGCAACAATTAGTTGTTGGCGCGAATCAAAATCATGGGGCTTCCTCTGGGGGCACCCAGGAAGGGGAAATTCCATCGAACATTTTCATGATGAGTGCTCACGCGGATATCGCTACGAGATCCCATGATTATGGCGGAGAAGAGTCTTCGAAAGCTAAGGATACTCCTGATGCTACTGAGCCTCTTCACATTACGAAGCCTACTGTTGAGTCTATGCCTCGGATGCCCAAAGCATCTTCTAGGTGATCGACGATTAATCCAAATGCTAGGGCTGCCCAGAACTACTCTATGTGGAAGATCTGGCGCAGAGTCCTTATGCTATGTCAGCTTTAGAGGTACTCCAGTCTTGTCCGGCTCAGCGCAGTGCTTTGCTCACTGCCATTGGGGCTATTGATCCGAAAAATTCTCTTCTGATTACTTTTGATATGACTAATTTTAAGAAGAGACTTCCTCATCATATGGATTTTCATATTAAATCATCGTACCGGAAGTGTAACATCTTTCGGACGGTTTTTGATGAGGGTGCTTCCACATGCGTGATGTCTCTCGCATGTTGGAAGACACTTGGATCTCCCAAAGCTATTCCATCTAGCACTGTTCTAACTGCGTTCGATGGTCATTCTCACAGACCCCATGGTATTGTCCCAGCTTTGCCCATCTGTGTTGGGGGAAAAATTGTCAATATAGAGGTTGAGGTAGTGGATGCAAGCTTGGACTACAACCTTATGTTGGGGAGACACTGGATTTATGAGATGGATGCCATTGCATCCTCATTATTTCGCATTATATGTTTCCCCCACGAAGGGAGGATTGTTACAGTGGATCAACTGGACTGTCCTCCTATAGAACCGAATGCGTCTACTGACTCATCTATTCCTAAGTTGGATAATTATAAGGCGCCTGTTGAGAATTTAGGAGATGGAATGTATTCTTCCTCGATGGGTACTTTCGATATTCCTCCTCCTACGGTTCATATTAATGCTATTTCATCCTCCAAGGCTCCTCTTCGAAGAGAGTTCTTCAGAACTCATTATTTTTCGGACCCTTGGACCTTACCTTCCCCTACTTCCACATTAGCGGAAGGTCAAGTGGGTGGAATGGAATTTCCTATTTCTGTAGCTGAGATTGCTTATCAGTCTATTGTTGACTCTGCAGAATCCATCCCAACTCCTCTGTCATCGGAAGAGTTGGATGGAGATGTGGCTCCGGCTTGGACACTTAGTTCTTCTTCTGCCTAGGATTGCCTTGATGCCACTCTTCCATCTGAAGAGGCCATCCTGAAAGCCATGACTGGCATAGATAGACCGTGGGATGACTTGCATCATCGGTCTTACTTTTTACCTGACTTGAGCGGAGTTGAAACAAGTTTTCCAAGTCCTCAGTCTCCTGGTCCTGTTCACCCAGTCTTGAACCCTTTAGCACCAACACAGGTTTATGCTGAAGGGAACATGGCTGTGATTTCTCCTAGTATCCCGGTGAAAATTTCCAGGGATCCCAATATTATCGAGAATGTCTTCATCGGAGCTGAATGTTCCCGTGAAGAGATTCAAATTTACACCGAGCTCTTTAAAGAGTATAGGGATGTATTCTCTTGGTCTTATGAGGAAATGCCTGGAATAGACCCATCTATTGTCCAGCATGAGATCAAGACGTATGAAAACACTAAGCCGGTGAGGCAAAAACTTCGTCCGGTCAATCCTAGAAAGGGAGCAGCTATCAAAGCTGAAGTTGAGAAGCTGCTTAAGGTGGGATTTATTATCCCTGTTCCTTTGACTGAATGGGTTTCAAATCCCATTCCCGTAGATAAAAAGCAAGGAACGATTCGAGTGTGCATTGATTTCAAAGACCTAAGTAAATCATGTCCTAAAGATAATTACCCCACACCATTTATCGATCAGATCATTGACGAGTGTGCCGGTAATGAGATTTTCTCCTTCATGGACGGTTTTTCCGGATATAATTAGATTACTATCCGTCCTGAAGATCAACATAAGACTGCCTTTATTTGTCCCTGGGCACTTTTGCATACAATAAGATGCCTTTTGGTCTTAAAAATGCTGGGGCTACCTTTCAGCGGGCCATGTCATATGCCTTTCACGACGTCAAAAAGATTATCGAGGCGTACTTAGATGGTTTAGCTGCTCATTCTCGAAAGAGGATGGATCATCCTGGTCACCTCCGGCAAATATTTGAACGATGTCGGTTCTATAAGATTAGATTGAATCCGAACAAGTGCATTTTCGCGGTTACATCCGGTCGGCTATTGGGATTCATTGTGTCTAGGGAAGGGATAAGGGTAGATCCCTTCAAGGTTGAGGCAATACTTCGGTTGCCTCCCCCGTCCTCAATTCGTCAGCTTCAAATTCTACAAGGGAAGTCTAATTTTCTTCGGAGATTTATCGTAAATTATGCTAAAGTTACAAAGGGATTTATGAGATTGTTGAAGAAGGGAGTTCCATTTCTTTGGGATGACTTCGCTCAACGCTCGTTCGATGCTTTGAAAAAAGCATTGACCTTTGCTCCTTTATTGAGTCCACCTGATTATAGCAGGGATTTCCTTTTGTATCTGGCAGCAGCAGAATCTATCATCGGTATGGTTCTGGTTCAGGAGGATGATGCTCTTGCAGATCATGTTATTTACTACCTTATTCGAGGCTTGGTAGGACCTGAACTCCGGTACACTCTGATAGAAAAGTTAGCCTTAGCAGCAGTTCATGCTGTGCAGCGACTCTGGCATTACATTATTCTTCGCAAAACTTATGTTTTGGCAGCTGCCAATCCATTTCAATTTGTCCTCAGTGGGTGAGTGATTGGGGGCAAATATAATAGATGGATTGTGATTTTACAGGAATTTGATCTTGAGTTCATGTCTGCCAAGTCCAAGAAATCATTGGTTTTTGCGGAATTGATCTCCGAGTTGCCCTGTGGGGAAGAGATGATTTATGATGAATCCTTTCCGGATGAACATTTGTTTCTTATCTCTTCACAGGATCCTTGGTACGGAGATATCATTGTGTATCTCCAAACTGCGAAGTTTCCCTCTACTTTTTCGAAATATGAGCGTCATAAGCTGCGTCACTTGGCCAAGAATTATTTGATTATTGGTGATGCTTTATACCGTCGAGGGGTTGATTCAATCCTAAGACGCTGCTTAACTCTTGAAGAAGCTGAGGCTGTGCTGAATGATTCCCACAGTGGAGCTTGTGGGGGTCATTTATCTGGGCTTGCTACAGCCCAAAAAATCTTGCGTGCTGGGTACTTTTGGCCCTCGATTTTCAAGGATTGTATCGAATCAGTCAAAAAGTGCCATCCGTGTCAAGTCTATACTCGAAAAATACGCGCTCATCCAGCTCCGCTTTTTCCAGTCATTACTGTCGGTCCCTTTACAAAGTGGGGTATTGATTATACTACTTGTAACCCGCCTTCAACTAAAGGTCACAAGTACATTATTGTAGCAGTAGACTACTTTACGAAGTGGGTCGAGGCTATGCCTACTTTTGGGAATGATGGTGAGACTGCAACTCTTTTCCTTTTCAACCAGGTTATCGCTCGTTTTGGTATTCCTAGAGAGATTGTCACTGACCATGGCAGTCATTTTCAGAATAGTATGATGGCTAAGTTGGCTCTCAAATTGGGTTTCCGGCAGGAGCATTCATCTCCATATTATCCTCAGGCCAATGGGCAAGTGGAAGCCGTGAATAAATCCTTGAAGACAATTATTCAAAGGACAATTGATAAAGCTAGATCCAACTGGCATATTATGCTATATCCTGCACTTTGGGCATACAGGACGTTAGTGAAAACTGCAGCTGGCTTTACTCTGTTTCAGCTAGTGCACGGGGTGGAATCCGTATTTCTTATTGCATGCGAGATTCCTTCTCTTAAGTTAGTTGTTGAACTTCTTCCTGACACTTCTAGTCTTGAAGAACGGCTCCTTCATCTAGAACATCTCGATGAGCAGTGTCGGGATGCTACCATGATGAATGAAGCGCATAAAAATCGGGTTAAATTTCAGTACGATAAGGCGGTCAAACCCAGGTTTTTTTCGGAAGGTGACCTTGTTTTGGTCTATGCCCAAGAAAAATATGCCCTGGGGGCAGGAAAGTTTAAGTCTATGTGGTATGGCCCCTTTATCGTTAAAAAATTCCTTAAGAAATGAGCGTATACCTTGGTTGATTTCGAAGGGAATGAGTTGCTGGAGCCCCGAAATGGGCTCTATTTGAAGAAGTATTATGCCTAGGCTTTGACCTGGCATGTTTCTTTTGTATATAGTAGTTTTTTTTTTGTACATATCTGGTTGATTTTCGATCTTTGATGAGTTGGTGATGTTTTTGATCTACTTTGGCAGGTTGTGTTGGATGTCATGAGTCATTTTGGTTTCACCGATGGTGCTAGTAGATACACCCAGAACTTAGCTTCCGCGGCTTGGGTGCTTCATTATCCTTCCGGTCAGCTGTTATTATCAAGAGGGGTCTGCATTGGTCCTGCTTCCAATAATATAGTAGAATACACTGCAGTTGTTTATCTACTCTCGGAGGCAATATCTTTGGGTGTTGATTCGTTGGTAGTTTTCTTGGACTCTCAGTTGGTGGTGTCGCAGTTGAAAAATACTTATCGGGTTCGTGACCCATTTTTATTACGGTTGTTCTTGAGGGTACGTTTGTTACAAATATCATTTCAATTTTTAACTTTCATTCATATTCCTCGAGCTGACAACTGGTTAGCAGACTCATTAGCTAATCAAGAAATTGATTGGCATATTAATCATTCCATACAATAAAATTTAATCATCAAAAACATCATACATTTGATACATCACATCAAATATCGCTGTATATATATCATCAGAGTGTTCAAAAACTTTACAAAAATTTGGATCCATAAGGTCATACAAAACTTGGGCTTATGCCTGATCATGTTCAGTCTCAAAAAAGAGTATACAGTCATCTAGTACATAATATATGTCTACTCCTGAGGTCCCTGCCCAGAAGTCGTGTTCCTATAGAACGTGACCGTGGTGGCAACTCGGCGGAATAGTCGTACCCAGTCTCGGGGCACTCCTACCA
This sequence comes from Pinus albicaulis, assembly GCA_034641835.2. Taxonomy (NCBI): domain Eukaryota; kingdom Viridiplantae; phylum Streptophyta; class Pinopsida; order Pinales; family Pinaceae; genus Pinus; species Pinus albicaulis. The sequence continues at coordinate 1,156,159,163 of CM076572.1, read as the reverse complement.
CCCGTCTCTGGATGGCTTCCAGTAGGTCTTCCACGGTAGCCATAGGTATTTGGCGGGTTAACCCCTCCAAATTCCTCTGCACAGCCTGGAGGGTCCTATCTGAATCCACTGTATCTGCTTCGCCCCTGCGACGCTTGTGGCACGGGAAACCCTCAGGTCGCACTGGTCCAATATCTGTATCATGATCATGTTTACATTATCAGTCATTATGAATCCAATCAAAAAAATGTTTATTTTCATTTTTTTCATACATATTTGAAAAAATCCAAAAAAAAATTATATAAGTAAAAAAATTTTGCAAACTTACCGACTATGCCCCATGTTGTGCCTGGTGGAAGAACTAGATCTGGATCTCCACGAAAGTCCATCCCGGCATAGGGATAGTCGTCCACTGCGATGATTTGTTCTCCCCACCAAAGGAAGAACTCATCGTCCCAAGTGGTCTGGGGAACTTCACTTCCCCCTAATCTCTTCATCATGTCCGCCCAACGGGCAATTCTTGGGTCCCGCGGGCTACTGATGGTAGAGATAACTCTGGGTCTCAATGCTGGTATCTTCTCAAAGAAGAATTTCATCAAAATAGTACCGTACCCAAAGTGTTTGGTCTTTGCTTGGCGGATTGAGGTCAATTGTTGCTTCATGTTCAGTAAAAGGGCTGTGCACCAATCATACACATGAGTCAAGCATTCTACTGCTATGGTCATTTGCGTCCTGGACGCCTGATGTAGGGAGGCAGATCCTGCCACTCTGCCAATGGTGAAAAGGAGGATTTTCATGTGCAAATCTCGTAAATCTTTAATAGAAATCTGAGTTCCAAATTTCTTGGAACCCTCTACGCAATACATGTGGACATAATCTTCCACGGTTAGCCCTCCCAGGGGCTTCCCGTGCAAGTCTACTGGTTCACCCCTCCGGGAGAGTACAGTGATAAAATATATGTCTTCCACTTCAATGAGTATTGGCATCTGATCTATAACGAAGCAATCTTGGTCTGGTTCCCACTAATTGACGAGCATTTCTAGCAACCGAGCATTGCTTTTCATATTTGGCATTTTGAAAAATTTGAACAATCCGCAATTTCGAAGGATATTTTGCGATGCTCGATCTTGCATGACCTCTTGATCAATTGCGTTATGTTCACGCTCCCTCCATGAGATTGTCATCCTGTCAAATTTCAACAAATCATCCATTAGCCACGCATTTTTTTATTCGGACCTGCGCATACGCGACTTTTTCTATGCACAGTCGCGTGTATACGCAACTTTCCTATTACCAACCCGCGTATGCGCAAGTCCGAGTTTTTTAGAAATGGTTTTAATGGTGAAATTCACTAAATTTTAATTTCCAAACGGAGAAAATGATTTGCAAAGATGATTGAGGAGCCTACCTGACAAATTCGGTACGATTCGACGGTCGGTTCTTCCTGATTTGACGGAAGAATTTTTTTGCTCCAGAGCACTTTTTTCTAAATCAGCAATGCAATAATGAACCAAATATGAGGTAATTTGTCTATTTATGCCTAAAAAGTTGAAAATTTTCGCAAAAATTTGTTATGCTCATTTTTTCGATCTATCTTAGGCTGCATAACCCGGATGCTTGGAAGTGCCCAGTTTGGTATGTTTTCGGGTACATTTTGACGAATTTGAGATTTTTCCCGGTTTTTTATCCATGATTTCCGACTCGTCACGGCAGGTATATGATCTTCACTGGCATATAGGTTAGGGAAATCACTTTCCGCTGCATCTTGCATACTAGCCTCCATACTGATCACTTGCCTTAGGGTCGATCCCATCAGGTCATGAGTATTACACCCTTTTCACTCGCCAATTATTTAATCATGACTTGGTGGTAGAGCCTTCATTTACATGGGCTTCCTAGTTAGTTCCTCGCTATCACTTGTTGCCCATGCTGCGTTTTATGTAGGCTCGGGAGTCCTCTTTAGTCCCACCATGACTTATGTGTTGAAGCTTCATTCTTCTTCTTCCTCACTATCATTTTTTCTGGCTATTACCCTAGAGGCTCCCTGGTGTCGTTAAGTTGAATTACTGCATTGCATATTGGCTACTTGTTTATCCTGGCCTTTAACCGGCTTCATTTGGACTCAGTGTTTAAGCCAACTTTTGACCTTGACTATTTGTACAAGTTAACCATTGCATGCACTTAGCTATCGCGATTTGAAACCCTTTTACCCATGGATGGAACGTTCCTTTGAGTATCGCTTACCAGTTTCCACCACCTTGCATTGAGCATAGGATTGTTCCAATCCCAGGAACTAGTGCATCTGATTCTTTGATACTCATTCTATCCATTGTACCATAGCATTCTTTTATTCTTTTTCAGGCTTATTATATGAAAAAGACAAAAAAATCAAATATAACAAAAAGAGCGAGAACGGGATGTATCTTCGTTGTTTTGATGGCAGTACAGAGTTAGTTTGTCTCCCTTGAACAAATCAGATATACTTATATATATTTCCTTCATTTGGGATGGTTTTAGTTTTGACCTAGGTTCAGCCTCTACCTTGTTTCACTTGGCATTCCTCCCCCAGTTGGTTATCTCTTCCAATCATATGGAGAGTTTGTTCTGCCTCCTGCATAACAGACTTATACAGTGTCACTTTTACTGCCATGGTCATCATGAGTCGTGTTTTTGTTCAAGGGAAGTCTAACCAGAGTCGGCCATTCTGCGGTGTCTCTTGACTCATTATTCAGTCGGCCTTCCCGGTCTTGTCAGTATCTTGTTCTATCACATCAGATGTTTTGGTCTTCTGCTCGTGCTGGTTTGAGAAGGTCTCCATTGACTTCTTGCTGGCGAGTTTGTCTCTTATCGACTACGACATATTGCTCTGAGAGAAAACCTAGAGCCGCACCCTGGCCCTATTTCCATCATTGATAGGTGACCTTGTGCTCAGCATTTGATCATCATTATGGGTCTTTGACTGAGTGGTTTCCCCTATGTTCGACGTCAGCACACATTATCACACTTGGGATTCGTGCAGTACCTTGATTTCCATTTGACCCTATCGGTGGATATCTCGCCTCTGTGTCAGCTTTCATTATTGGTTTGTTCAGAGGGTTTCTTCTGTGCGCTAGCTTCATCTTGTGCATGTCGAAAACGTACTTCGATTTTGGTTCCATCACTCTACTTCGTCTGATTCCTTCCAAATCTTGGCCTGCGGGTTACACTCGCGCTGGACTGATGTGGGATGCCTTAATGCCTTCCTTCCGGCAGATCTTTTCCCATCGACTCCGACTCATTGCTCTGGGAATAAGGTCTAGAGTCTTTTTGTCAGTACCTTAGGGTTTGCAGTCATCAGTGGCAGACTCTTCGCTATCAACAGTGGGGATTCATCATTGCCTCTTGATTGGTAGATTCTTTCAAGTGTTCGACTTCAACTCATTCATTCGCACTTGTCAGATTGTACTGGGGCACCTTGACACTCATTTTCATTATTGGTGGGTTGTCTCGCGTTGGTTAACGGTATACATCATTGACCGGTAATCCAACGATTTCTCACATGGTCAACTTCATCTCATTTATTCCCATTGTGTAGAATTGTGCCATAGTGATCGGTGAAGACCTCGGGTTGCATCAGCATTTCTCGGTTCACTTTTGACAGTCCATTCAGTTTCTGCCAGTGATGTCGTCCACTCTTATATGTTGCAGTTCCGTACAGCAGCATCCTATATGTTGGCTCCCGAGTTGCGTGATAGTACCGTTTGTTCCACCCCTTATGATTTGGTACTTGGAGATTCAGTTACTTATTTGATCATACATCTAGTTGCAGCATCCTTGATAAGCTTTCTATATGTGATACTTGGACATTGATTCAGACTTATACTTCCGTGCCATGCTCAGATGATTCATTGTGTACTTTCAGTTCAGTTGTACTTGTATACATGTTGGATCTATTTAGTACTTTCTATATGATGTATTTTTGACTAAGCATGGGTATGCCCGCCTCAGCATGAGTTGACTCTCTGTTTTCTTTCATTGGATTTTGGCAGACTGAACTCTGGTGAAGTCCTCTCTTGTCCTTGCGAAGTTCTTTCTATGTGCATAATACATTTCGGCCATTATGTACCCCTTCTGACCTCATATATTAGGGGGCATCTATTATAGCATCATTTCTCACCTTCATATGATTCATGATTGCTTTTATGGCTTTGGGCACCCATTCCTACAGACTTGGACAAATTCACTTAAAAACAGTGTAAAAATCCCCATACGCGACTATGCCCGTACTTTTCCGCGTGTATACGCGAGTCCAGCTGCACTTTTTCGCGTATGCCATTAAAATTATGAAAAAATATATAAAAATTCCCTATTTTCGGGCTGGGTTGATGGTTACTCAGGTAGTTCAACCACCCTAGCACGTGGCCAACTGTTTCCAACTGTTGAAACTACTTGGAGGGAGTATAAAAGCCCCTCATGTGCATGGCCTAAGGGGGAGAGAGAATTTATTGATACAAGATATACGTGTTAGTGTACGCTTACATATATGAGAATATTGTTATTTAAGCATTCATTATGGTTTATCTAATGTTTCATATGGATTTCACTAACATTTAGAGTAGATATATGTTGTACAACCAGTTCTTCGTGTTTGTTTCTTCTTGTCTTTCAGGTTAAGAAGGAAGAAGGGTCAACGGGGGTTTGGACCTCGCGGGATGCAGCTGGCAAGTAGGACCTACGGGTAACTTCCTCGATCTACTCTATTTAGTTTTTCATAAACATGTATGGTTGTGTGAGTCCTTCTTAAGTAGCATGCCCTACTCTGTGGAGGTTTAAGCCCAACAAACCTCTAGGGTGATTTTCCCCGAAACAACTATATTGCAGAGGTTCAATATGTAGGATAGTAAACCGGTGAAGATTTTGATTCCTGTAGGTGTAAAGTTGTCTGCTGAACAGTGTCCCAAGACACAAGAAGAAGAGGAGGGTATGTCCCATGTTCCATATGTAAGTGCAGTAAGTAGCCTTATGTATGCATTGGTCTGTACTAGACCAGACATTGCACATGCAATGGGAGTATTGAGCAGGTTTATTTCAAACCCAAGGAAGGAGCACTGGACAATAGTGAAGTGGGTTTTCAGATATTTGCGTGGCACTAGTGTTTATGGCTTGTGCTACCAAGGAAGATCAGGATTGGAAAGAGTGTTGGACATTCGTGGTTTTCTTTATGCAGCCTGGGTTGGAGATCTGGACCAAAGAATATCTACAAGTGGGTATGTGTTTAGCCTATTTGGAGGTGTAGTCAGTTGGATGAGTAAATAACAGTCTATTGTGGCTCTTTCAACTACAGAGGCAGAATACATGGCATCCACTCATGCAATCAAGGAAGGAGTTTGGTTGCAGATATTGTGTTCAAGTATGCGGTTGGTGCAACGAGCTATAAGGATAGACTGTGATAGCCAAAGTGCAATTTTCTTAGCTAAGAACCCTATTTATCATTCAAATACAAAGCACATTGATGTTCAATATCACTTTGTGAGAGATATGCTTGAGGATAAAAGGGTGTTGCTGGTAAAGGTGGACACTTTGAAGAATGTTGCAGATGCATTGACGAAGTCTGTGAGCGCTCAGAATTTCTATTGGTGTAGAGAAACAATGGGTGTTGCGGAGAAAACAAGAAAATTTGGGATAATGACTAAGCTCTCATGTGTCCCCCTTGTAGAAAAGAAAAACACAGAGTGGGAGAATGTTGGGTATGTGTTATATTCTTTCCACGACTAGCTCCATATGCGGACCCACTCATAGATGGACCCACCCATGGTTTTGTGCATGAGTTTACACATGGTTTTGGGGGACGATGGTTTTTGGCCCCTAGTAGTTTTTAGATCTGGTCAAGGGAACTACGGTTATGTTCTAATCCAGGGTTAATGGATTGGGGTTTATGTATGCTTCGGCATGTATATATATGTGTTGTAACACTAAAAGGAATATAATGAAAAATCAAGCTGGTCATCTTGATTTGGGATCTAGGGGAAAATCTCTTTGTTTATCTATTTTATGTTTTATGCTCTCGCTATTGTTTATTTTCTGTTATAAGATTCGTGTGTAGATAATTTCTGTTCAGGGTTAAAACCTACGGTAGCAACAATGATAAGTGGTGCAAGCTTAAAGCATGTAGCAAACTTGAAGAAAAATAAATGCGATTTGTGTTACTTCCCAATTAGAGCATGCATATGTGTGAAGAAAGATAGAAATAGAAATGTTAGCAATCAATCCACCCACAAATTCTCTCCCTAAAATGGAGAGATAGGGATGCCAATGGGTATGACCCATGTTCCCACAGGAAAACATAAATTTTTATTATTATGATGTTACAATGAGGTTAGAGCCTCTTAGAGGGCTACTCAAGGAATAATGGAAAGATACAATATAAGATCTTGCAATAACACGAAATTCCCTTAAAGTATGGGAGCCTCAAAAGAGATGAAGAAGTTCTACAATTAGAGAATACAAACTCCAAAATGATACACGACCTAGCCTCTTTCACAAACTCTCCTAATGCCCACGACATCCTTGGAATGAGACTTGAAACTTGAGAGAACCTACAAGAAAGAATGTTAGGGCTGCAAAAAATAATAAGTTAGTGTGAAAAATAGAGCATGTAAGTGAGTGATAATGCTACAAAATAATATAAAAAAAACTAAAGCAAATGATGGGGAAGATCCCCATCTCTTGTCTAGCTTATGAGAAGCTCTTGAATAGCTATATAATGAAATGAAAGCACAATTAAAAGATGTAAATGATTTTTTTGATATTTTAACTTGTGCACAGACTATGTGAAGGAGAACCTTGCAAGAACAAGTACTTTAAAAAATATTACTTCTATGAGATTCAAATAACGATGAGAGCTCCTTGAAAACAATGCCAAGATTGGGTTGGTCTCTTGAAGACTTCCCCTCACACATTTGCTCATATGGATTAAATTAATAAACAATGGCAAGAGAAATCTATAATTTGTATGAAAATAGACAGAGTATTCTAACCTAGAGCATATCAAATAACCAATTGTAAATGTAAGATAGCTATACATCTACATTTCAACAAAAGCATATGAGCAAAATGAAATATAAATTAAAGGCACAAGTAGAGATATACCATTAATGATCCAAGCAATGCTCTAATGGAATAACAATCATGAATGAATCCGAAAGTCTTTTTATTCATATGAAGAGCACAAGTACATAGAAGCAGAGCTTCCCCAAGCACAATAGCTCATTGCAAAAGATAAATAAGTGAGAGAACAAAGCTATTATTATCTAGAAGCTATGGGAGCAAGTACCAACGTAAATCCCAATAATGTCAGAGGTTGTACAATGAATAAGATCTCAAAGGAAATTTGAATTTTATAAGTGGATTTCCAATGCCAAGTGTAGAAGTCGATTTCTAAAATGTGGAAACATTTTTCTTGAGGTTGGACAACCTACCCATGTGCCAAATTCAAATTTCCTTTTATGGCTACTATATGTGGAGTGTAGGAGTTGAACAAGGATCACATTCCCCTTGATTTCTCACCAAATCCATCAAAGGAATGACAACTCTACTAAAACTACTGCGTGTACCCTGTTCTGGAGGAAATTTATTTCTACATTGAGCTTCCTGTAGCTTTGCGTAGATGTTGCAGGTTACAACTTTGTACAAGTATGAATATTTTTTGGACGAAGTGGATACCATACTCCACAATTTTCTCAACTAAATATTCCCTCAAATCGTTCATGCAATACGCTAATTTTTCCTTGTTGATTTGTAATGTGTGTATTTCCCTTTGAATGCGTGGAACCTTCTTTCAAAATGTGTGGATTGTTTTGGAATGATTTTTATAACCTTTGTTGGTTATACATACGCTATGGAGAGGTGAGGAGGGTGCATCTCCCAATCACTTCAATTCTTTTAGAATCCATTGAACAGATTTTGTGATAGGGTCTACCCTTAACTTTAGTTTCTCCATAAGTTTATTAGTCATGACATTTGATAACGCCCCTGAATCAAGCAATTAGTTTTGTAAAATACGATCATTCGCTATCAAAGAAACATAAAATTGTTAAAGATATTCGTTCCCCACAACAAAATTCATACTTTTCAATACAATTTCTTATTGTGCATCATTAGGCTTTTATTCCCAATGAGTAACTTCAATGGAACATAGTAAATTTTCCCTTTGAGATGGTATCTTTAAAATCTCATTCACTAGGATAGAATCCTTTATATTATTCATCCAATTGCCCAACTCAAAATTTAATTCTCAAGTAGGAGGAGAAAAATTTATATGATTATTCCAGTTTTGAATATCTCTTCTCTGATAAGTCATCCCTTTGTGTTTTTCTGTAAAAAGTATATATCCAGATGTAGGATTTTCCCAAAAAATCTTAGTGACATTATCAAAATTTTCAATCATATTGTTGACCTCAAGATTATTAAGCCTATATTTAATATTATTTATTATATTTGTTATAATATAGAGTAAATATATTATTATATCTATTATATATAATAAAATATAATAAACCTAATATATGTTTATCATTAAGTTTATATATGATAAAATTTATCATTAGGTTTAAGTTTATGTTTATAAGGAATTTCGTAAATCTTTCAATAATATTAATAGTTTATAATTAACTAGAGTTCAATTAAAATTTGAATTAAATTATGAAGAAACGTTTACCACAATTTAATTTTACTTACACCGAAGGTGTCTTCTACGGGTTTTGGCCGAGCAGATCTAGCTAATAATATTGTTCAGTTCTATATCTCCTCCCTCGAAATAAAAACTAACATGTGGAAGTTGCATTAGCATTCAAACCGAGACGTCCTCCCTCCAAATAAAACCCGACAAGTGGAAGTTGTAGTAACATTCGAATTGAGACATTTTTTGTGCCCTGCGACAATCGTATGGCTTTGAAATCTTTAGTATGTCGTAGGTATTCCATCGACGGGAAGAAGAGCGGAAAAAAGGGTTTATTTCTGGTGAGGTAGGATCTCCAGTGGACTCTTGAAGAAAAAGGGGGTAGGTTTTAGGGTTACAGAAGTCTAGGTTAGTAGAAAGGCATAGAAATTCTTGGAAAAATGTTGTGCAAGATCAGAAATATGTGTCTGATATAAAGGAGGAGAGGAGAGGGTCTATATGGATTAAAAATCCTCATAGGTTTGTTAAGAAAAATCGTCGTCAAGATTTGTACTCTCAAATTCCATTGATTTCTACTAGATAGTTTAGGGATTTTGATGACGGTGTTAAGAATGAGCGATGTGGGCCATTAAAAATGGACTGTGAGTAGTGGAGGTCATTGCTTTTAAGTGGAAGGGGTTTCTAGTAATAATAATACTAATAAGTTGCATGAGAAGAATTAGGGGAGGATGAGCGCCATTGCTTACCAGGTAATGAGAGGATTGGGGTTCTCTAGACTTAAAAACCTTAGGAACCTGATGATTAGTTTGTTTGATGATCACAGTTGCGTTTCGTTCTCATAAAACAAATGCACACACATTCAACATTTGTCTCTCTTCTTATACCTGTGAAAAATTCTTTCATTGGATATCTTTGCTTGTCATATTTTTGTGCATTTATTTTTTTGAGGTGTTTTTCATGTTCCCGTTTCTACGAATTACATAAAGGCAAGCATATTTACCAAGCCATGCCCTAGTACATCATTACATACAACATAAATGCTTCGATTAATGTTTCAATCATTTTTAAAGCATACTTCATATTGATATACTTCAGGTTTGTGTCTTTGTTATTGAATTTAAATTGCCACTCATTTCTTAAAATTTTAAGGTCTTGAATCTTTATGTTAAAGTTTAATGTATGGAATATTTATGTTAGATTAGAAATTTACTACTTCTTGATAAATATGTTTTTATTTTGTAATAGATTTTCTTGAATTTTAATTTAATTATTATTAATTATAGAAAGGTGGTAAGTGGGTGATGGAGTTTTAAACTTTAGAGAATATTTTAAAATATTATTAGCTATATTGATAAACGTGTTTATTTTGAAATAAAGTCTTCACAACTTTAATTTAATTATCAATAATTATTGATGCATCCATATAAATTAAATGGTTAATAAATCTCAAAATACTTACCTTGTAATACATTTTACATATCAAGATTAAAAAAATAATAAAAATTAACTAAGTTATAACTTAATTTTAAATTATTATTATCCTTATTATTATTATTATTATTATAAAAATAATTCATATATGACTTATAAATATATACATTTAAGAAAAGATGTAACAACATTTTTAACCATGAAGATTCCCTCCATTTTACCATGGAGATTTTTAATATGTAAATAGTCTTTGTTACAATACCATCGGCCAATCCCAAGCCTTACTGATGATGATGATGATGATGACGACGATGATGATGGTTAACATCCGCTAAGACCAATCTTTGGTCTATCGGACTTAAAGAAAAGAGTTATTTAGTTTGATTTAAAATTTTATTCCTATGCTCGAAAAGCTTAGAGAGAAGTCTCCCAAGCTCACTATAATTTTGACATCTTAAAATGCTAGGAATGTTAGTATTGCAACAAAGACTATGAAATTGAGCTCTAATGTGGTTGTATGCAGGGCACTCTAAGAGGAATTGATTTTCATCCTTGATGTTCATATTCTCATAGAGATGGCAAATCCTTTCCATCCATGGTGTTTTAGGAACTCTCCAATGACCTATTTTGCTATGGAGCTCATGAGAATTCATTCTAATCTTGTCTATATTAATTTTCTTCTTTGATCTAGTTAAATCAGAGAGATAATTTTGATCTTCTAGGGTGGGGTTGATGACCTCCTTATAAAATCTTAATTTTCTTTTAGCTGCTAGATCTTTCTCACACCACATTTTTCTTTGAACTTAAAAGTAACAATTCTTTTTCATGTTATTAATGTTTTAAAATGCAACATTATCGTCGATCACCCAATTATTTAACCAGGCCCTGGTGTCTTTATAACAACCTCGTTTAAGCCTTAGGTGGTTTTGGCTAGAATTTAAAGCTAGCTTAGGAAGTCTATGGTCTCTTATGTTATTGAGGTTGTGCTTGTACAACAGAAGCCTAGTCATAGCTAGGCTCTCGATAGGGGAAAGACCCACTTCTATAAGGAGAATAGGATAGGGTGTATTGCTTTTGATTTTAAGGTTATATGTTAGAAAACGCTTCTGGATTTTCCCAATATTTCTTCAGGATTCTATAGAGATGTTGCAACCCCTAACCTCACATCCATATAAGATAACAAGAGTGACTAAAGTTTCAAAGAGGAACTTTCTATCCCACATTATGAGGTTTGTCGTTTTAAAATTATTTTCAAGACAAAAATAAGCTTTCTACCCCCATTAATCCTTTTCTGAATGCTATAGTTCCAATTGAGCTTATGATGAATATCAATTCCTATGTACTTGTAAGATGACACTGCCTCCAAATTACTGTTGTCATACATAAAATTAGCATAAGTTTCCTTCTTGGATTTGATAATCATAACTTTTGTTTTGTTAGCGTTAACAAACATACTCATGGCCGAGAAAAAATCCTTAAGAAGTCTAAGTTTCTTATCACGATCAGATGGGCACCTTACGAGAAAAACGATATTGTCGGCATAGAGGAGAAGGATGATATTTGCACTTTCATCCAAACATTATTTACCATCATAAAAAAAAAAAAATCATTTCACGAAACATATTATATTATATACAATACTATTCGATCATTACATAATGTACATGACTCGAGCTCCGATGATAAGGACCTACTTGATTTTAAACATTATTACAAACCTTGGAAATCATTTGAAATATAATATAATCTCCTATTTATATGTTTTAATCGCACCATTCATACACTATGAAACTTTGATCTGGTACAAAACATTACACACAATACACAGCATTATTAAAGCATTACATATTAAATATATCAGTCTGCTTCATTAAAGTTGATATCATATTAACCGATCATCGGATCCGTCGCCAAGGTTAATTTATGGTTTGAGGATTTCTTGAGATTTGCAATAGGCCACTTAGCCCTTTAACTTCTGGCCGTGATAGGGTTTGTCAACTGGAATTAAACCTAGCTGTACTGGGCTTTTAATAGCTAGGACAGATGTTAATCTGCCCTCGGATTCTACACAAATCACGAGGGAAACCTCCAGTGACTTCTGCCAGTTAGCTAGTCGATCCTCAGTTTGTTCATTTCTCCATGGCGCACTCGCAGAGTTGGCTTCTCCTTGGCATCTCCGTCACAAATTTATTTTAAGGTGAGCTTGGAACTGTTACACTAAAACCTTCGCTCTGATTTTCTTACCATTCCAGTTCTCAATACATTTCCCTATAAGTTTTTCAAGCTGTATCACATGTTAACCTTCTGAGTTTCGTCTCTTTACTGATGGTTGACACTCACAGAGCAAAAAGGCTCTTTAATCAACACTGGGAGCTGAGATTTTAGGCTAGGAAAGTCACAAACAAACATTATCAGGTAATCACCATTTTAGTTATAACTATTCTGGGTTTTAAATTCCATTGCTTGTTACAGAACTAACTACAGGCTTTCATGCTCGATTTCAGATTAACTCATAGCATAGTTTTAATTTCAGGTTCGATGATGGTCGATTTCTCCAATAGGTATTACACCCAGGCTTTTACCAATCGATAATAGCTTTGTTTTTAAAACTATTTTCCTTAATTATTCTTGCTTACGAGCTGGCTACTCAATAGGGTTTGTTTTTGTCTCGTAGGTTAGTGGACTTCACCCAAAACCCTACCAGCGTTTCTCACCAGTACTTCATCATTCCACGGCTAATGTACATCCCCTTACCAACAGGTACATCGCTATGCGAAGAGAGATTTTGCCGACGTATATTATTTGGCACTTAAAATTAAAGGCTCGGGTTTGAATCTCGACCTAGGGTTTATGAACTCTTTGAAACTTTTCTTATCTTAAATGTGAAGGGTTTTATTTTAGGGTTTCAACCCAGATTGTATTAAGAGTACTGTTAATAGCTTTTACGGTTCCGTTATGCAAACTGAGTAACTTCTATTGTTCTAAAGGTTTTCACTTCCTGATTCTCTTTCAAATGTTTACTGCTTAAATATTTCTTATGTCTTTACTTCTTTTATAATATGATATGCTCCTGCATGCGTTGGTGTCCAGATCACCATAGCTTTAGAGTCCGTGTATAGCAGGGACTGGCCGCGGACGATGTATCCCGGTTCAGGATTTACACCCAGGACTAGGGTCGACAGTTCGTCGAGACCCATGTACCCTTTCCTATTGTGTCTGGTCTTTAAAACAGTAACATTATTTGTATATTCTACAACATTTTACCAGTATCCAAAGCTATTCCTTCACTGTTAAACAAACAAACTGTTCTTCCACTATTATTACAATGGTAAAATAAACATGCAGAATGTAATTACGCCTCTTTTTCTTATAAACCATATAGGCTATGGCTTGTTTATCTACATTTTAAACTGGTCTTTCCGACAAGCAGGGTTTGGCTATGTTTCTTGTTTTACTTCTATCTAGAATAATCAACAGATAACAGATAACATAAAATAAATAGTTAACACTGCTCTACATATTTCCAGAGAGAAATATTATTCTCTGCATAACTCACTTCCTGCCTTAGATAAAAATGTAAATAAACCAAATTTACAACTTTAAAAGAGGCTCAACAACACAGTATTCACCCATAAAATACATTGTATTCAATCTTTCAAATTCAGTTTCAGACTAACTTAGGGTTCCTCAGTAGTACTTATCTGAAATACTCATATTCAAGCTGTGGTCCTCCTAACCATTCAAGGGAGGCTATTACATCCTCCACTTGCCCCCTAGCTCCAGAATCTAGATGGTGCCACGGGTTAACAGTGGATTCTTCTACTATGACCTCTATATGGCCAATCCAGTCACACTCAGAACTTTTGGTTTTACAAGGGTTGTTGTAAGCTATTTTCAACTGGTCCCAACCAGCTCTAGAAAATACTCCCCCTTTACCAATTTCACAGAACCCCTACTCCTCCTTTGGGATTCAACTTTATCCTCATAGGAGTAGGTAACTGTTTTCCAACTGTCCCCAACCACCTCCTATTATTGGAAACCTTTTTACCAACAGCTTAAAACATTTATTTTCATTAATTGGTTCCTCCTAATAACTCAATAAAAATAATAATAATAATAATTTGTTTTATGAAAAATAACAATTTAAGTCTTTCTTGCCAGAAAATAAAATAAGCAAATTGTCTTTAACTAGTTAATATTAGTTAACTCTTAATGAGGCTGTCACAACTTCTCCCCCTGGAAGTAAGACCATCCTCGGTGTTTCAGCCCAACTCTGCAAAGAGCTCCGGGTAAGCTTCCCGCATAAATTTCTCGTCCTCCCAAGTAGCTTCATCCGGTCTGAAGTGCTTCCATTGCACTTTCACTTGGATAAATACTTGTTTGCGGAGTTCAATTTCTCTTCGGTCAAGTATGCGTTGTGGCTCGACCAGAAACTCTCCTTTCAGTTCTACCTGAATATTTTGCCAATGAATCACATGTTTTTCATCATGTACATATCGCTTCAGCAAAGACACATGGAACACATTGTGTACTTGAATATGACTGGGTAAGGGCCTATAGGCTACTGGTCCCACCCTTTCCAGTATTTGGAAAGTTCCACAGTACCGGGGAACCAATTTGGCACAAGAGGTCCCTCTCATGGTACTCCTCTTGGGCTTAATTCTCACGTAAACATGGTCTCCTACCACAAATTCACGATAAGACCTTTTCTTATCTGCATAAATCTTTTTTCAATCTTGCGCATCCTTCAGATTCTGCCTTATTCTTTTTACCTCAGATTCCATTTCAGCCAACATTTCAGGTCCCAACATTTTTTTGTTTCTGGACTGCTCCAGTTTATAGGTGTTCGACATTGCCTACCATACAATGCCTCAAAGGGACTCATTTTAAGAGATTCCTGATACCCGTTGTTATAGGCAAACTCAACAAGGTGCAAGTAATCCTCCCACTTAGTTGGCTGCTGCATCAAATACATGCGCAGCATGTCTTCCAGAACTTGGTTTACCCGCTCCGTTTTCCCATCAGTCTGAGGATGATAGGGAGTGCTGAAATGTATTTATGTTCCCAAACCCGTAAACAGGGTTTTCCAAAATGCAGATGTGAATTTAACATCCCGGTCTGAAATCACAATTTTTGGTATGCCATGCAACCTGAAGATTTCCTTCATAAATATGTCAGCAATCTGTACAGTCTTGTATGTAGATTGTTCAAGTATAAAATGTGCAGACTTACTTAATCTGTCTACCACTACCATGATTGAGTCATTCTGTCTTTTTGTTCGCGGTAGTCCCGTGATGAAATCTAAGGAGATAACCTCCCACTTCCATTCAGGAATGGGTATGGGCTGCAATAGTCCTGCAGAATGTTGGTGCTCCACCTTTACCTGCTGACATTCCAAACATTTGCTTAGATACTCAGCAATATTCTTACGCATACCTGGCCAATAATATACCTTTCTTATTGCAGTAAGCATTTTCTAATATCCCGGATGACCAGCGTAATTGCTGCTGTGGAACTCATTCAGTATTAACTCCTTTAGAGTTGTACGATTAGGCACGTAAATTTTTCCTCGAATAGTCATCACCTGATCTTCATTCTTTCCATACTCTGATGCCTTGCCTTGCTTCTTATCATCCTCCATTTGCTGCCACAAGAATTTATATTCTGGGTCTTTCTGTGCTTCTTCTTTTAGCTATTCCAACAGTTGGCTTTCTAGATAATTATAGTATAATGCATAAATACCATGCAGTTTTCTGCTCAACGCATTTGCAACTCGATTTTCCTTTCCCTTAACATGTTGTATGCCCATGTCAAATTCACTCAAAAAGGCATTCCATCTTGCCTGTCTAGAATTTAAATCTGCTTGCTTAAAATAATTATTCAAACTTCTATGATTTGTTTTAAGTACAAACCTCTTACCCAGCAGATAATGCCTCCACACCCGAAGAGCATGCACCATGGCTATAAGCTCCAGATCATAAGCATAATATTTTTGTTCATGATCTTTCAGTTTTCTAGACTCGTAGGCTATCACTTTACCTCCTTGAGTTAATATCGCTCCCACTCCTTCTTTGCTGGCATCAATACAAACTTCATAGTCTTTATCAGGGTCAGCTACCCTCAGTACCGGTGCTGTAGTCAGAAGTTGTTTCAGCTTTTCAAAGCTGTTCTGGCATTCATTTGTCCATTTGAAAAGCTTGCATTTCTTCTGCAAAGATGTAATAGGAAAAGAAATTTTAGAAAATCCTTCTATGAACCTTCTATAATAACCAGCTAGACCCATAAACGATCTAATGTCAGCCACATTCTGAGGTACTCGCCATTCCATAATAGTTTTGATCTTTTCTGGATCAACAGCTATTCCTTCAGTTGATATAACATGTCCTAGATATTGGATTTCTATTTTAAAGAAATCTCATTTGCTAAACTTAGCATAAAGTTGATGCTTTCTCAACATTTCCAAAACTATTCTCAAATGCTCTTTATGTTCCTCCTCACTTTTAGAATATATCAATATGTCATTTATGAAAATAAGCACAAAGTTATCCAAAAATTGATGAAAAATGCTATGCATCAACCTCATAAAGGTTGCTGGTGCATTTGTCAATCCGAAGGGCAGCACCACGAATTCATAATGCCCATAACGAGTGTGAAATGTTGTTTTGCAAATATCTTCATCTTTAATCTGAATCTGATGATACCCAGATCTTAAGTCTATCTTAGAGAACACCTTAGCCCCTCTTACTTGATCGAATAAGTCATCGATTCTGGGTAAAGGGTATTTTTTTTAATAATCAATTTATTAAGCTACCTGTAATCCATACACATGCGTAAGGTTCTGTCTTTCGTCTTAACAAATAGAACTGGTGCTCCCCATGGAGACACATTTGGACAGATATAGCCTTTGTCTAACAGTTCTTGTAGTTATATCTGTAGTTCTGTTAGTTCTGGCACGCTCATTCTGTAAGGATCTCTTGACACCAGAGAGGCTCCTGGCATCAATTCAATGGTGAATTCAATATCCCTCTTGGGTGGCAAACCAGGAATGTTTTCTGGAAATACATCCAGAAATTCCTGTACTACAGGAATATCTTCCAGTATTGGAGCCTTTTCCTTGGAGTCTGCATATCCTACTTGAATTGCATACAGTTGACGTCCTTTTCTGATACACTTACCCATTTGGGATGTTGCTATTGGTCGTAATTGCACAGGCTTTTTAATTCCTTGAATTTCTTTTCGCGTGCCATCTTGCATTCTAAAGTAAATAATATTCTCTTTGCAGTCCACTAGGGTCCAGTGTCTCTCCAACCAATCCATACCCAATAACACATCATAAGACCCCAATGATAAGATATTTAAATCTACTTGTAACTGTTGTTCTGCTACTTTCAATATACAGTTAGGAACTTTTGCAGTTACCTTTCGTTTTGCTCCAGTAGCTAGCTGAACTAACCAGGAATTCTTAAATTTCTGCTCTTTTAACTTGCACATTTCCACTATTTTAGGACTTACGTAACTCAAACTTGCTCCAGGATCTACTAAAATTGAAACAGGTTTAGTTAGTAAAGTACCTTCTAGTTCAATCATTGTGGGCTAAAAATCAGCTTGTCGGTCTTCCAAGGCTGCATTGATACGAGGTATATTGCGTGCCACGTCCCCCACTATAGATGCTTCCTGTATATTTGTTACAACTTCATTTTTGTTTCGTTGGGGACAGTTTTTATAATAATGGGCTTCCCCACAGCCCCAGCACTGTAGGGGAGGCTTAGAAATCTGTCCCTGATCTGGCTTACTAGATGCTTCTGTGGGTTTCTCCTCCGCTGGCCACTTGGTTCTTTGGTGATTCCTACCAAACTGCTTGCTGATAGAATTCCATGCTGAACCTTTAAAACCACTACTTTTACTGCTTTTAAAATTAGAGTTATTTTTCTGATTTTTCTTTGGCTGCCAGCTTTTTCCTCCTTCACCCTTGGCCTTGGCCTACTGATAGCACATTCATGCTTTACAAATGGCTTTGTCCATGGTCTGAGGATTAACAAATTATATCCGTTCTGTCATATGAGTAGGTAAACTACTTAAGAACCTCTGCACCTTGGCTTTTTCTTCTCAGAGGTAAGGAACGTAGCGTAGCAAGGAAGTAAATTTTGTAAAATAATCATCCATGGTCATTTGTCCCAACCAAAGAACATGGAATTCCTTAGCTTTGTCATCATAAAACCTTTCTGTTAAGTACTTGTCCTTAAAGTACTGTTGAAACAATTCCCATGAAATATCCCGTTCATCAATGCTGCGTACATTTTTCACCTCTTCCCACCACAGGGTGGATTTTTCTCGTAACTGGTATACAGAAAATCTGGCCTTCATATTGCTGCTATATTCGTATGCTTGAAAGTACTTATTTATATTGATTAACCAGGCTTCAGCCACCTCCTCTGCCTCACCATCAAACGTTGGTGGTTT
>CM076572.1:1156020579-1156140537 GCA_034641835.2 Pinus albicaulis | reverse complement strand
AGTGTTAACTCCTTTAGAGTTGTACAATTAGGCACGTAATTTTTCCTCGAAAAGTCAGCACCTGATCTTTATTCTTTCCATACTCGAATGCCTTTCCTTGCTTCTTATCATCCTCCATTTGCTGCCACAAGAATTTATATTCCAGGTCTTTCTGTGCTTCTTCTTTTAGCTATTCCAACAGTTGGCTTTCTAGCTAATTATAGTATAATGCATAAATACCATGCAGTTTTCTGCTCAATGCATCTGCAACTCGATTTTCCTTCCCCTTAACATGTTGTATGTCCATGTCAAATTCACTCAAAAAGGTATTCCATCTTTCCTGTCTAGAATTTAAATCTACTTGCTTAAAATAATTAGTCAAACTGCTATGATCTGTTTTAAGTACAAACCTCTTACCCAACAGATAATGCCTCCACACCCGGAGAGCATGCACCATGGTTGTAATCTCCAGATCATAAGCATAATATTTCTGTTCATGATCTTTCAGTTTTCTAGACTCGTAGGCTATCACTTTACCTTCTTGAGTTAATATCGCTCCCACTCCTTCTTTGCTGGCATCAGTACAAACTTCATAGTCTTTATCAGGGTCAGCTACCCTCAATCCTAGTGTTGTAGTCAGAATTTGCTTCAGCTTTTCAAAGTTGTTCTGACATTCATTTGTCCATTTGAAAAGCTTGTCTTTCTTCTGCAAAGATGTAATAGGAAAAGAAATTTTAGAAAATCCTTCTATGAACCCTCTATAATAACCAACTAGACCCATAAACGATCTAATGTCAACCACATTCTGAGGAACTCACCATTCCATAATAGTTTTGATCTTTTCTAGATCAACAGCTATTCCTTCAACTAATATAACATGTCCCAGATATTGGATTTCTATTTTAAAGAAATCGCATTTGTTAAACTTAGCATAAAAATGATGCTTTCTCAGCATTTCCAAAACTATTCTCAAGTGCTCTTTATGTTCCTCCTCACTTTTAGAATATATCAATATTTAGTCTATGAAAATAAGCACAAAGTTATCCAAAAATTGATGAAAAATGCTATGCATCAACCTCATAAAGGTTTCTGGTGCATTTTTCAATCCGAGGGGCAGCACCATGAATTCATAATGCCCATAACGAGTGCGAAATGTTGTTTCGCAAATATCTTCATCTTTAATCCAAATCTGATGATACCCAGATCTTAAGTCTATCTTAGAGAACACCTTAGCCCCTCTTACTTGATCGAATAAGTCATCGATTCTGGGTAAAGGGTATTTATTTTTAACAATAAGCTTATTAAGCTGTCTGTAATCCATACACATGTGTAAGGTTCCATATTTCTTCTTAACAAATAGAACTGGTGCTCCCTATGGAGACACACTTGCATGGATATAGCCTTTGTCTAACAGTTCTTGTAGATGTATCTTTAGTTTTGTTAGTTCTGGCACGCTCATTCTATAAGGAGCTCTTGACACCGGAGAGGCTCCTGGTAGCAATTCAATGGTGAAGTCAATATCCCTCTTGGGTGGCAAACCAGGAATGTTTTCTGGAAATACATCCAGAAATTCCTGTACTACAGGAATATCTTCTATTATTGGAGCCTTTTCCTTGGAGTCTGCATATCCTACTTGAATTGCATACAGTTGAAATCCTTTTCTGATACACTTGCCCATTTGGGATGTTGTTATTGGTCGTAATTGCACAGGATTTTTAATTCTTTGAATTTCTTTTCACGTGCCATCTTGCATTCTGAAGTAAATAATCTTTTCTTTGCAGTCCACTAGGGTCCAGTGTCTCTCCAACCAATCCATAACCAATAACACATCATAATAACCCAATGATAAGATAATTAAATCTACTTGTAACTGTTGTTCTACTACTTCCAATATACAGTTAGGAACTTTTGCAGTTACCTTTCGTTTTGCCCCGATAGCTAGCTGAACTAACCAGGAATTCTTAAATTTCTGCCCTTTTAACTTGCACATTTGCACTATTTTAGGACATACGTAACTCAAAATTGCTCCAGGATCTACTAAAATTGAAACAGGTTTAGTTAGTAAAGTACCTTCTAGTTCAATCATTGTGGGCTAAAAATCAGCTTGTCGGTCTTCCAAGGCTGCATTGATACGAGGTATATTGCGTGCCACGTCCCCCACTATAGATGCTTCCTGTAGATTTGTTACAGCTTCATTTTTGTTTCGTTGGGGACATTTTTAATAATTATGGGCTTCCCCACAACCCTAGCACTGTAGGGGAGGCTTAGAAATATGTCCCTGATCTGGCTTACTAGATGCTTCTGTGGGTTTCTCCTCCGCTGGCCACTTGGTTCTTTGGTGATTCCTACCAAACTGCTTGCTGATAGAATTCCATGCTGAGCCTTCAAAGTTGCTACTTTTACTGCTTTTAAAATTAGAGTTATTTTTCTTATTTTTGTTTGGCTACCAGCTTTTTCCTCCTTCACCCTTGGCCTTGGCCTGCTGATAGCACATTCCTGCTTTACGGATGGCTTCGTCCATGGTCTGAGGATTAACAAATTCTATCCATTCTGTCATATGAGTAGGTAAACTACTTAAGAACCTCTGCACCTTGGCTTTTTCTTCTCGGAGGTAAGGAACGTAGCGTAGCAAGGAAGTAAATTTTGTAACATAATCATCCATGGTCATTTGTCCCAACCGAAGATCATGGAATTCCTTAGCTTTGTCATCATAAAACCTTTCTGTTAAGTACTTGTCCTTAAAGTACTGCTGAAACAATTCCCATGAAATATCCCGTTCATTAATGTTGTGTACATTTTTCACCTCTTCCCACCACAAGGTGGCTTTTTCTCGTAACTGGTATATAGCAAATCTGGCCTTCATATTGCTGCTATATTTGTATACTTGAAAGTACTTATTTATATTGATTAACCAAGCTTCAACCACCTCCTCTGCCTCACCATCAAACGTTGGTGGCTTAATTTTGCGGAATTCCCCTTGCAGTTCCACTTTATGTTTCTTAGTATCTTGTTGGTTAGACAAATTGCCTGACTCTGCCTCATTGTAATTCCTATTTTTTCTTTTCTGGGAGGGACTCTTTTCAATTCTGTCCATAGTGTTATTTCTTGTTTTCTAGTCTTCATCAGCTGGTAAACTCCTTTTAGCACTTGGATGATCTACCTCATGATTCTGTTTGTCAGATAAACTCTTTAGAATTTTCTCTTGGTCTTGCAATAGTCTCTCATTGTCCCTCCAAACACTTAGCATTTCTTCTTGTAATTGTTGTACTGTGTTTAGCAAGAAACTAGTTTGATAATGTTATTCCTCAAGTAACTGGCTGGTCTTTTGATGTTGTTCCACAGTTAATTAAACCCACATTTCTGGATTCATAACTGTTGGTGCTTGAGTTTCTTCTGGTTGTGACTGTGATGTTGTAGCTCCTCTCATTATCACTCGATTTCTCTCACTGAACTATACACATACACAGCTTCACCGTTAGTAGACCCTTAGGGTCCCAGCGTAGCAACCTGCTCTAATTCCACTAGTCACTTTCATCCAAACAGTATTTACCATCATAAAAAAAAAAAATTCATTTCACGAAACATATTATATTATATTTCGATCATTACATAATGTACATGACTCGAGCTTCGATGATAAGGACCTGCTTGATTTTAAACATTATTACAAACCTTGGAAATCATTTGCAATATAATATAATCTTCTATTTATATGTTTTAATCGCACCATTCATACACTATGAAACTTTTCTCTAGTACGAAACATTACACACAATACACAGCATTATTAAAGCATTACATATTAAATATATTAGTCCGCTTCATTAAAGTTGATATCATATTAACCGATCATCGAATCCGTCGCCAAGGTTAATTTATGGTTTGAGGATTTCTTGAGATTTGCAATAGACCACTTGGCCCTTTCAACAACTCGAATTAAACCTAGCTTTATTGGGCTTTTAATAGATGGGACAGCTGTTAATCTGCCCTTGGATTCTACGCAAATCACGAGGGAAACCTCCGGTGACTTCTGCCAGTTAGCTAGTCGATCCTCAGTTTGTTCATTTCTCCATGGCGCGCTCGCAGAGTTGGCTTCTCATTGGCATCTCCGTCACAAATTTCTTTTAAGGTGAGCTTGGAACTGTTACACTAAAAGCTTCGCTCTTATTTTCTTACCATTCCAGTTCTCAATACGTTTTGCTGTAAGTTTTTCGAGCTGTATCACATGTCAACCTTCTGAGTTTTGTCTCTTTACTGATGGTTGACGCTCACAGAGCAAAAAGGCTCTTTAATCAACACTGGGAGCTGAGATTTCAGGCTAGGAAAGTCGCCAACAAACATTATCAAGTAATCACCATTTTAGTTATAACTATTCTAGGTTTTAAATTCCATTGCTTGTTATAGAACTAATTACAGGTTTTCATGCTCCATTTCAAATTAACTCATAGCATAGTTTTAATTTCAGGTTCGACGATGGTCGATTTCTCCAATAGGTATTTCACCCAGGCTTTTACCAATCGATAATAGCTTTATTTTTAAAACTCTTTTCCTTAATTATTCTTGCTTACGAGCTGACTACTCCATAGGGTTTGTTTTTGTCTCGCAGGTTAGTGGACTTCACCCAAAACCCTGCCAGCGTTTCTCACCAGTACTTCATCATTCCACGGCTAATGTACATCCCCTTACCAACAGGTACATCGCTATGCGAAGAGAGAGTTTGCCGACGTATATTTTTTGGCACTTAAAATTAAAGGCTCGGGTTTGAATCTCTACCTAGGGTTTATGAACTCTTTGAAACTTTTCTTATCTTAAATGTGAAGGGTTTTATTTTAGGGTTTCAACCCAGATTGTATTAAGAGTACTGTTAATAGCTTTTACGGTTCCGTTATGCAAACTGAGTAACTTCTTCTGTTCTAAGGGTTTTCACTCCCTAATTCTCTTTCAAATGTTTACTGCTTAAATATTTCTTATGTCTTTACTTCTTTTATAATATGATATGCTCCTGCATGCGTTGGTGTCTAGACCACCATAGATTTAGAGTTCGTGTATAGCAGGGACTGGCCACGGACGATGTATCCCGGTTCAGGATTTACACCCAGGACTAGGGTCGACAGTTCGTCGAGACCCATGTACCCTTTCCTATTGTGTCTAGTCTTTAAAACAGTAACATTATTTGTATATTCTACAACATTGTACCATTATCCAAAGCTATTCCTTCACTGTTAAAAAAACAAATTGTTCTTCCACTATTATTACAGTGGTAAAATAAACATGCAGAATGTAATTACGCCTCTTTTTCTTATAAACCATATAAGCTATGGCTTGTTTATCTACATTTTAAACTGGTCTTTCCGACAAGCAGGGTTTGGCTATGTTTCTTGTTTTACTTCTATCTAGAATAATCAACAGAGAACAGATAACATAAAATAAATAGTTAACAAAGCTCCACATATTTCCAGAGAGAAATATTATTCTCTGCATAAATCGCTTCCTACCTTAGATAAAAATGTAAATAAATCAAATTTACAACTTTAAAAGAGGCTCAACAACATAGTATTCACCCATAAAATACATTGTACTCAATCTTTCAAATTCAGTTTCAGACTAACTTAGGGTTCCTCAGTAGTACTTATCTGAAATACTCATATTCAAGTTGTGGTCCTCCCAACCATTCAAGGGAGGCTATTACGTCCTCCACTTGCCCCCTAGCTCTAGAATCTGGATGGTGCCACGGGTTAACAATAGATTCTTCTGCTATGACCTCTGGATGGCCAATCTAGTCACACTCAGAACTTTTGGTTTTACAAGGGTTGTTGTAAGCTATTTTCAACTGGTCCCAACCAGCTCTAGAAAATACTCCCCCTTTACCAATTTCAGAGAACCCCTACTCCTCCTTTGGGATTCAACTTTATTCTCAGAGGAGTAGGTAATTGTTTTCCAACTGTCCCCAACCACCTCATATTCTTGGAAACATTTTTACCAACAGCTTAAAAGATTTCTTTTCATTAATTGGTTCCTCCTAATAACTCAATAAAAAAAACTAATAATAATAATTTGTTTTATGAACAATAACAATTTAAGTCTTTCTTGTCAGAAAATAAAATAAGCAAATTGTCTTTAACTAGTTAATACTAGTTAACTCTTAATGAGGTTGTCACAATCAGACTATGCCATTAACATGTCAACACATCCTACTTCTTCTAAAAAAACTTCTAGCTTGTCTATGTAAATGCCAAATAGGGTAGGAGAGAGGGGGAAACCTTGTTTAACTCCGATATTACAATTAATATCTTTCGACCACCCCTCATTTCTCTTTAACTTGGAAATTACATTCTCATATAACCTTATAGTGGCCACTCTTAGCTTGAAAGGAACATTTAGCTCTTCTAATCTATTCAATAGGTTGTTTCTAGAAACCATATCAAAAGCCTTTCTAAAGTCCACAAAGCAACATAAGAGATTGGATTTATCATTGTGGCATTCCTCCACAATGATCCTAAGTGTAACGAGGTGGTCCATTGTTGAGTGTTGCCTTCTAAAACCAACTTGGCCTTTAGCCCGCTTACCTTCACTTTCAAGCCAAATGCTCAACTTCTTTTCAAAAATAATACCATATAACTTGTCTAAGAGAGGGTTGATCATAATTGTCCCATAATTGGAGGGGTTTTTTGTATCCCCACATTTAAAAATAGGGATAATGAGGCTCTGAGTCCAAGGTTTAGGGAACCCTTGCTTGACTGCTTGGTGGAAAAGCTTGTGGATGTGGGGGATGAGGATAGGACCTCCAATTTTTGAGATTTCCGCCTAGTAACACATGTCCAAAAAACGACCACTCATGTTCATATGAATTTTTATTTAAGTAATTGATTTATTAAAAAGGTAGAAAGGGCATAACTACTTTTGAAATTTCAAAATTTGAGTTGTAACTAATATTAAGAATATTCTATAATATTCCGTAGAGATTAAATCTTTCATTTAATAAATATGATAATTAAATTAAAATTCTAAGAATCTTATTCCAAAATAGATATCCTTATAGGCATAATTAGGTTAAAATATTCTTAGTAATAGTCACAAATTACTGGCTTAGATCTAGGTGAAAAACACTTATGCTCTTTCCACCCATTTAGTTAATTTAATTAATGGAAAAAAATGTCATAAAAACTTGTATGATATAAACATGAGCTATGATTTTTTTAACACTTGGTATTAGTAAATCTTGATATTAACCCATGATGTTGCACCAAATACTATTTACAAATTAAAAAATCCAAAAAAAACCTTCATAATTAAGAACCTTGTTACATGTTTATATATATATATATATATATATATATATATTTAATTCATTTATAATTCTTTTCATAATTAATTATAATAATAATTTAAAATAAAATAATAATTTCATTATTTTAATTTTGTCAAAATATATCATAAAATAAGTATATAACTATACAATAAATATATATATTTCTTTAAATTACCATTAACGTATATTCAAATTTTAAAACAAAAAATATTAAAAATAATGAGAAAAAATTATAAATACGTTATTATCATCTATTAATTATTCTTCTTTTTATAAAAAACATTCTAAATTTTTATGAACAAAGTTTCTCAATTTCTCAAATTTAATTAATTAGACTTCGTTTAATTATATCACGTTATAGCGTACTCTATTTTTATTATTTTCATCATATGCATCTAACATGTAAAGCTTATGTCTTCTTGGATATTCAAATATTTATCCTTTATTTATAATTGGTTTTTGCTGGTGATCTCTCGCGTTACGTTCTGAGAATTTGGATGCAGATAAACTATTCGCACCAATTTCAAATAACATTATGTTAGATCTAAAAATCATAGAAATACGCACTCCATTTTCAAGTATATTTTGTAAAACAAAAGGTTTTACACTTTTATTGTTATCCATTTTTTTTAAATAGTACGATATTCAAACTATTAACGTGAATTCACGCATTTTTTTATTATTTTAAATAATATGATAGTTATGTTATCTATTTGAAAGTGATGAGATATTAGCGATGGAAAACAAGGAGGTGGGGGATCGTCTTTATTTTTGGACTAAGAATGAGTGAGTGAGGGTAGATTTCATAGAGGGAGGTTACATTTTCTAAGTTAGTTTTTTTTTTTTTTTTTGCTTTCAATCAAGGACTATTTTACATTTAGTAATCATCTATTACTTAATTCGATTTATTCAAGAAGGAGAACCTTATACATTAATTGGATTAACTCCCAAGTATTGTGATGCACGGAGGTTAGGGTAGAGCCCTAACTTGTTCTCTCTTTTCAAAATCAATGTTTTGAAGGCTAAGAGTTTGAAAACTGTCAAATCTTTGGTCAGTCATTCCTAGATGGCATATTTAGGTTGCATATTCTTAGATGTGAAAATAACAAAGATAAATAGGTTGAAAATAACAATGTGTTTTTTTCTTTTGAAGATATTAAATCAATGCTTCATAATATGAGATTTTATATCGATAATTTTGATTCTGGTTTGGTAGGGCTTCTTCGTTAGTTATTTTTCTTATAGAGATCCTACTAATCCTCCAGTTGATGTCACTTGGTTTTTTGGCTGCTAGGAGGAACTTTAGTTCTTTGTTTTGATTTCTTTTATATTGGACATGTTCTAGGTGACTTTTGCAGGTGTTTGTTTTGGTGTCTTTCTCTTATGCACGCCCGACTTCTACTTGGTTCTATGGTTCTGGGTAGCCATTGAATTTTTTCAACATTTCCAAGTCGTGTTGGAGCATTATGGTCATTCTTGTTGTTCTGGCATAGAATTTCAAGTGACCATCGAATGTTTATGGTTTTGGGTATTTACCTGTTGATGCTCTCCTTTGTGTCAAAGGGGATTTGGATGCATGTATCTCGGTGTCTTATGGGACTTTTGTTTTGAATTGCATATCTTTGGTTTTTATGTATTTCAAAACATGTGATGACATTTTTTTTCCCATGTGATAATATTGGGACACTGAAAACTAGCATGGAATCATGGTTTTGATCTAGAGTTTGAATGTTTTATGTTTATGTGGGTGATGTCTTTTGTTAACTTGAGGTTTGAGTGTTTAGAGTTTACACGAAATTCTCTAGGCCAATGCTACTTATATAATCACTCGAGTGTTTGGGAATGATATATAAAATATTCATATTTACCAACACACCCCACAACCCGGGACAACAATATAAATTTAAAATATGAAAAGGGTTACTAACACTCATAAAATAGTTATGGTAAATAAATAAAAATACAAATAAACCAGAGGCATGGTAAATAAATAAAATCAACTTTTATGAGGTATGGTAAATAAATGAAAATATAAATAAAATAGAGGTATAGTAAATAAATCAAACCTCTTTTTATATTTACTCCATAAACCTCTTTATATCTACAAAAACTCAAAAAAGAGGTTTTCTCTAGGTGAAGATTATGGCCCAAATATCATGGAACAAATTATTCTTATTACCATGGGCTAAATACCATATTTATAAACGAGGTATAAAGAGGTACGGTAAATAACTAAAAATATATAAAATAAGGTTAGAAATCAAAATCTTATTATATACCAAGCCTATCGACCAAATATCATGGACAAAATTATTATCCCTACCATACAATAATACTATTATTAACCCTAATATTAATATTAAAATATTAATATTAATATTAATATTATTAAATTTAATAAATTTGGATTAATACAATATTAAATTTGTTAGATTATAATTTATATTAATATATCATGATATATATATTAACTGTAGATGTATATGGGAGGGGAAAACAAATACTTATGATAGAGGTGGAGACATAGCAGGAGTGAAAAGGGAGTGATGAATATAAACTGAAGGAGAGGGAAGAGGAGGAATGAAGAGAGAGAGAGAGAGAGAGAGAGGGAGAGGAGTGAGAGAGTAGAGAAAGGAAAGATAGGGAAAGGGCGACATAATAATGGAGGTGGGTGAGAGAGAAGGAGAGATGGAGGGAGAAGGAGAGAGGATTGGATGGTAGAGAGAGAGAGATATATAGAGAGACATAAAAGGGGGAAGAGAGAGGGACATATGAGAGGAAGGATGAGAGGAGGAGGAGGTGAGGAGGGATAGAGAGATAGACTTGGAGGGGGAGAGATGGAGGGAATAATAAAGACATAGAGGGTGAGAAGTGGAGAGAGAGGGAGTGAAAAGGGACAGATGGAGAGAGAGTCTGTATGTTTAGGGGTGAGATAAAGAAACATAGAAGGAGCGATGGAGAGAAGGGGGAGAGAAGAAGAGAGAAGGAGAAAGTGAGGGATACAGTAACATAGTTGGAGAGAGAGATATATTGATGGAGGGAAAGAGAGGATTGGAGGGAAGAGAGAGAGGGAGGGAGAGAGAGAGTGGAGGGGGAGGCGGAGATAGAGGTAGGAAACAGATAAAGGGAGAGAAAGCAAGAGAGTGATGGATGAAGAGAGATGATTGTAGGGGGAGAGAGAAAGATAGAGTGTGTTTATTTGATGGGGGCAGAGAGAGGGAGGTAGGAGAGAGAGGGAGAGAGAGGAAACAAGAGAGAGGAGGAGATAGGGAGGGAGATAGGAGGAGAGAGGGAGGGAGAGAGATATGGATTTCAAGGAGGGGAGACAGAGGGAGTGACAAGGGAGATATGGAGAGAGAGTGCATATGTTTGGGGGTGAGATAAATATACAAAGAAGGAGAAATGGAGAGAAGGGGGGCGAGAAGGAGAGAGAGATGCATATATTAACAAATATGGAAGGTGAAGAGGGAGAGAGAGGGTTTGAGAGAGTGTAGAGAGGTAGGAAAATAGAGATGGAGATGGAGGGGTAGAGAGAGGGATGTAAGAAGAAATAAATAGAGAGAGAAAGGTGGAAATAGACATAAGAGTGATATGGAAGATGGAGAGAGAGGGAGAGGAGGAGGGAGAGGGAGGGGAAGAGATGGAGAGAGAGGGAGAGGAGGAGGGAGTGATAGATAGAAATATTGTAGAAAGAGAGTGAATGATTTTGGGGTTGATATAGAGAGATAGAGGGAGAAATATATATAGATGGAAGGTGAAGAGAAAGAAGTGAGAGATGGAGATAGGGAGGGAGGGACAAAGATACTGATAGATATGGAGTAACAGAGTGTGTGCGTTCTGGGGGGTGAGCTAAAGAGACAAATAAGGACATGTGAAGATATATATATATATATATATATATATATATATATATATATATAAGGTGGAGAGAGGGAAGAATAATGCTTGCACCAGATGCATTGATTTCAATGTAGATGGTGATTTCTAATCCTATTTGATTGCTTGCACTAGATGCATTGATTTTAGTGTATATGTTGATTTCTAGTGATATTTGATTACTTGCACTAAATTCATTGATTTAAATGTAGATGATTTGTAATCCCATTTTATTGCTTTCACAAAATTAATTGATTTCAGTGTAGATGGTGATTTCTAGTCCTATTTGATTGTTTGAACTAATGCATTAATTTCAATGTATATGTTGATTTCTAATTATATTTGATTTCAATGTAGATGATTTATAATCCTATTTGATTGCTTGAACTAAATGCATTGAATTTAGTGTACATGGTGATTTCTAATCCTATTTGATTGCTTGCACTAGATGCATTGATTTGAGTGTAGATGTTGATCTCTAATCCTATTTGATTAGTTTCATTATATGCATTGATCTCAGTGTAGATGTTTTTTTCTAATCTTATTTGATTTCTTGCATTAGACGCATTGATTTCTAATTTGATGTAATTGGATGTATGATGGTCCATTAATTTTAAATTTATTGATTTAATATTGTGCATTGATTTCAATGTAAGCACAAAATGTTATTGACAATGTACATTGATTTTTTTCTTATAGTAATTGAACCAATTAATATTTGAGAGAAAGACATACAAGGTGTGATGTCTAATACAACAACTGGAGCTAAATATTTAAATAGTTTATGATTTCAATCGTCTTTTTCATATAATCGATATGAAAAAAAATAAAAAACTAACAAGGGTGAGAATAAGAATCCTTGAAGAAAATAGTTTAAGATTGATCACAATGAAGACTATTTATAATTGACTACATTCTTATCATTCAAATTTTCTATCATTCCACACTATTGCATTGTCACTTTGCATTCAAGATTTTTATTTGATCATTTTTCATCATTAAAGTTATTTTACAATATTTATCATCTCAACAAACTAAGGTAACAAAGAAGATTTAAATTTAAAATAACCAGATAAATCGCATACATATTTAGCATATTTAAAATGCTTGTATTAATATTATATGTATTTACATATTATTGATAAAATTAATCATATTTTGAATAAAATTTCCTTTTTTGCACACGATTGAAACAAGCTTATATCCATCTTAACCCCGGATCTATCAAGCGCCAAGAGGGATCAAATCTCTCGAGGTGAAAACCTCTTTTTGAGTGAAAAACTTGAGGAAAAGTTTGCACCTTAACACATTTGATCCCTCTCGAGGCTTGATAGAGTCAAAGTTAAGATGGATCTACACTCGTTATTATAATTTACATACTTTTCTCTTAATGTTATCTATTACTTTTTAATTATTAATATAATATATTTAAAAGTTTTTTTTAATAAATAAGTTTAACTAAACCATAGTACATAGGTATAGATGGTCGAACATGTCAAATACCACTTTGAGATTTGTTGTCAAACATAATTTTTCATTATGGTTGTGCATCATTTTTTCACAATAGTCTTTAAAAACTCACAAAGGGTCTCGATTTGTTTGTCTTTCATATTATGCCACATGATTCTAAGGGTGGTTGGACATCATTATCTTAGTTAAAAATGAATTCATTAATTCATGGTATTATGGTACATTAAGAGGGAGAAAAAAATGCAGAGACATAGATATTCTTACTGAATTGAATTAATTGGTTTCTTGTTTATTCATTACTAAATAAATAATATATTAGGTTGCGAGTGCATACACTCACTTTCATGTAAATATTTGATATTCATTTGTCTTCACAAATTTTTATTAGTTATTTTTAATTAAAAAATATTTTCCAAACTAATCTTGCGAAATTCTTTTAATTATTTATTTCTAATTTTTATTTTTTATTCTATTAAAAATAGCTTTTATTATATTAAAAAATAAAATTGTTATATTTAGTGATATTGTTTTTCAAAATAATCTTCCCACATTTCTAGGCATTTCTATTGCGGTATATTTTGCAACATTTTGCAACTTTAAGAGCACTTTCTTAGCTTATATACCTGGAATATTATGCATTCAAATTACATTTAGAATACGAAGCATGGGTTTCGTGAGCAAATGAGATCAGCAAAACATCACTACGGACGACCACTCATTTGTTTATTTAGTTGAAGGCATCGATATCAATTGGTAACACATAATTCATTTCCTGGACTTGCACTATATATCTAAATTTATCCCAATCAATGTTGCTTCATCTTTTCCAGAATTTTTAATATATGGCAAGCCATTTTCTGGCTCGCTTTTCGTTGGGCCATTAAGCTCACACAAATATAAAGTAGCAGTTGTTCCTATGGATGCAAAGGTACACTGAAAGAATATAAATGTCGGAAGATCATTTTGAAAAGTAATATCATTAAATATAAAAATTCTTATTTCTAATAAAGTAAACATTTATTTCTAATAGAGTAAAAAAATATTTTTAATTAGAAACAAATAATAGGAATAAATATGTGGATGTAATAATGTTAATTTTGTATTGTTAATTGAAACTTTTTTCATTATTGAAAAAAATAAAATCCATTATTAACTGGGATATTAAAAAATTATTCATTTCCTATAAACCACAAATAATATGCGAAAGGTGTATGTTTCTATTTTGTCAAATCATTTCACTCGATAAGTTACAACTTATAAACATAGGTTGGCAGAGAGAAAAAGAAAATTATGTAACAGGTAATGTAAGACACATGCATTGGAAAAGAACAAGGGTGCATGAGAATTATACAAGTACTCTACAAAGATCATGATTGAACCATTATGTATAAGAAATTTAGTTACTTTGAGAAAGAGTTGTCATGTCACTGGTGTTCATGATGACTAGTCTAAATTTTGATGTGAGAAGTTATGCGTATCGCGGTTAAAAATAATTCCAGCTAGTAATTAGGCTAAAACAATAACCAAACATAGGCACTAGAAGAACAAAGTGAAGCATCCTAGTTTCGAGTAGATTTGTTTAAAATTTGAAATTCAAAGAAACATAGATTATACAATGACTGAATAGATCATTGAATAAGCATATACATCCCAATCTAGGAAAATTTCATCAAAATTTTTTTTTTTAATCAAACGGAAACACGTAGCAAAGAATTAAAGAAAATAAAAAAACATTACAAGTTTCTTCATACTCAAGGATTGTACTCACATGTTTCCAAATATGTGCAACTGTGGTTTCATTAAAAAAAGAATATAAATTCTGGTTTTCAAGCTTTTGTGGTTATCATTTGATGAGGAAGTACCCAAATTTTTCACAGTGTTAGATAATAAATGTCGACGTTTCGAATCTCCATGGAGATCCATCTTCGTCCTGAAGATGGATCTCCATGGAGATTCGAAATGTCGACATTTATTATCTGACACTGTGGAAAATATGGGTTCTTCCTCATGAAAAGAATATAAATGTTTAAATGCATATCAATATCAAATTATTTCAAATATCACATTTTTGAAAAAAAAAGTAATTGCAATCTTGAACTAAAAATCAACAACTTGAATGTTGGTATATTTTAAACCATGGAGAAACCTACGATGGTGCAAGAGATATAGAAAAAAGACCATTGAAATTAATTAGAAGAGTGTGGTATACAAAACTATGGCAGTGAAAAATATGACAAATATGGTAGTGGTTGGTGGATCTCTCCAGCTCATAATATTTTGAAACCTTTCACCCTGAGTAGCCATATCTCCCACTACAGTCTCTATTCACCTAACAATGTTCCTGAGCCAATTTTATCACATTTTAAAAATATTAGAGGCTTTTCTAGTGGGGAATGTGTTGAAATCTCCATCTATTTTGAAAATTTGAGAGGCTTTAAAAGAAGTTGATTAGTTTATATAACTGGAATATTATGTATTCATGATTTGGTTACATTTAGAATATGAAGCATGGGTTTCGTGAGAAGATGAGATCAACAACACGTCACTATGGACAACCACTCATTTGTACCTTTAGTTGAAGGCATCAATATCAATCGCTAACTCAAGCAACCATAATGCATCTCCACCGACTTGAACTATATATCTAAATTGATCCGGATCCATGTTGCTCAAGATTTTATGAAATTTTAAATACATGACAAGGGTTTGTCCATATAGCTTTCGTTGGACCATTAAGCCCACAAAAATATAAATTACACTTATTCTGTTCACATTGTTATGAATATGTTAAGCACGAAAACCAATAAATGTTTTGATATTCAATTTATAAATATGTTTTTCATTGTAATACTATTTAGAATCTCTGTAGATTTTCGGGTTAGTTTAGTTGGTTGAGCATTTTTTGTTAAAGTAGTTTTGTTATTGGAAAGTTATCGGTTCAATATTTTTTATACTATTGGGGTTAGGCTTCATGGTTGAGCCAACAAGAATTGATTCAGGAGTATGCTACTCGAAAAATCATTGTATTTTTGGTTGAATTAGGGGGTCAATGTTTGGTAAAGAATTTCATTTATTAATAGAAAATTTGTATATTTTGAATTACTTTATTGAAAAATATGTGTGTGAGATTTTTGAATGTAAAAATTCTCAAATATGTGAGAATATGATAGATATTAGACTTGTAAATATCTCATAGAGATCTTAGGGATTAGGAGATCCTAGAATAGGGAATTAGTTGAGTTAATAGTGGATTAAGAGATTTTAGGAATTAGTTGAGTGATCTATGGAGAACATAGTGGATCTAGAATGATCCATAACTATGTAATTGTTCCTATAAATGTAGTCCTGCATATGGGAAGAATATTTGAGTGGTGTGTGTGAGAGTGTCATGAGATGTATAGAGAGGCCATTTTAATGTTGGAAATATGGCCATAGATAGAGGATAGATAGAAGTTCTGAGTATATATACATGTACAGAATTTGTATGAATGAAATAATGTTCATGTTATATTGGATTGCCTCTGCATGTGTGTTTTGTCTATATAATTAACATGTCAAGTGATGAACATTCATGGGATTCTATCATGAGCATGATGATTTAAGATATTTATGGAATTGATGATTAGTTGTGTAGTCTCGAATATCAAGTTTAAATTGCCTCTGTGGTCAAGTATACCTTTATGTCTCTTTTTTATTTACTTCTGTGATCTTAGTGGATATTTTTTAGAGATATATACTCTGTGGTTTGAAGTACTATACGTTTGGAAGTGGTTCTGCGGATTGAAGTCACAGGATGTATGCTAAATCAGAGTACAGACTACAGTGATGGAATTGTTCCATGGTTAGATGGTGGAAATCATTGAAGAGTCAATAATTTATGTATGGATTGAAGGGTAAAATGTGAAGGTGGGTTACACTTTTATGATAATCGCGGGCAGAAAATTCAATTTCCCAACAGTTTGGCCGAAGTTTGGAAATTAGTTCGGCCGAACTAATTTTGTCGTTTACATTGATGGTGTATTGATGACATGAGAAAAAATATTTTCTCCCGGAGATGGGAAAACTGGCATCCAAAGTGTGGCCGAACTATTAGTTCGGTCGAACATTTAAAATAATTCGACCGAACTTGTG
Organism: Pinus albicaulis; assembly: GCA_034641835.2. Classification (NCBI taxonomy): domain Eukaryota; kingdom Viridiplantae; phylum Streptophyta; class Pinopsida; order Pinales; family Pinaceae; genus Pinus; species Pinus albicaulis. The sequence goes on along the minus strand of CM076572.1, from coordinate 1,156,123,772 downwards.
CTTATAAATATACTTTCCCGCAAACCTTAATAGGTTTGGAGCTTATTATCGTTGCCACATCTATCTTGCATCTATATGTTTGCTATGTCAACTTTGTGTCATCTATTTTCTATTGTAGGGGCTTGGTGTTGCACTGCGGCGACGAGGTGAGACACTTGTTGTTCTATTTTTTTGTGAATTATTTTTGTTGATTTTAATTTTATTTCTCTGTCTTTTTCTTCGCAAGGAATTTGACCTGCGTCCTCCATGACATTTTCGGTGATCTCTCGCCTCATCTTCTTTTTACGGCCTCGTCGTCTTGTCGTCTCCGAATTTCCAAGTATGTGTGGTCATAACCTCCGTTTTTAGCAAGGAAAAAAAATAAAATAGTTGTTAAAATTTAAATAAAAATATTCCTTACAATTTATGACTTTATATTTCTATGTCTCATCAACATAAATATTCTTTGATAGACTAATTAATGATATTGTGATTTAGAAAGCATCACATAAATGTTATGCCCATGAATACTTGGCTGCCTGACCCATCCCTCTCTTCGATACCTCTTGACTGCTTCTAATATCTCTAGAAAATACACTCCATTCTTGTAATTTGAAAGAGAAATAAAAGATACTTTCTGTCAGTCTCCATTCTTGTAATTTGAAAGTAGTTATTTGGAACATGACAAGTCTTGCTCAACATGTAGATGCCATTATAGCATATGAATAAATACTTATTAGTCTTAGAAATAATATATGTTTTCCTTTCTTATCTACCCAAGTATTCTTAGTATTCAGCAATGGAAACTATAAAACAAAAGAGCAAAGCTTATGAACAGAAATAAACGCCGCTAAGAAATTCACACACAGAATTCAACAAATGAGAACACTGGTATCTTTATTCAATGGGTTTACATTAACACTCAGCTTTTATACATTAAAATTACCATGAAGAGGTTTTTTTGTTGTAATTTTGTTCTCGACTGAGGAAAAAAAAGGAAAGCCAAGCTAGATATAACTGAACAATAAACGATATATATAGCCAATTTTCACAAGTTATTTCTGGTAGGTTACAAATAATGAAGGGAATAATTTTTTTTTACTGTTTATATTGTTAAACAATGTGGATCCAATCAAAAAAGATTGTAACAGTAACAATAGCTTTGTCATCCTCCGTAGAATAAGCCACATGGTACATTCACTGCCTTCATATAAAGGAAACATGATATTCTAATCGGTGGAGTTCATCTTAGTTCTATCCTTTGAGAAAAAACATATTACATTATTTTTTGTAGAGTAATTTACAGATGCTACTTCAACGGTACCTCCTTCTAATCATGTTTCTTTGCTCTCAATCCGAAAAATTTCCTTTTGAAGTGGAACACATGGATATCGAATTTCTCCAGCATGTTCTTCCAACATCTGACATGGCTGTAAATTAGACATCATGTCCAAGGCTATTAAGAAATATAAAAAATAAAAACCCTTTTACCAAATCATATACGAACTTAGGAATACCGACAACATTATCATGTAGATCTCCAACATCAACATAATCAAGAATATGCTATCTTATTTACGGCACATTCAGTACTTAATTATAAGTCCTCTTAATCCTGTGTCCAAATGGCATGATTCTCAATATCCTCTTTTCTTTCATTAGAAGCCCCACAACATTGGTCAAAGCTATATGATTATCAATTTTATTTGATAATCATCACATTCCTTGGTACTTACAAGATTTTGGGTTTTGTTAATACTTTTTTAAGTCACTTCATCATTGGAAACAAGTTCAAATGTTTTAGAAAGGATCAAGAAATACACAGCAGTGATCTGCTGCAAGAACCACTTCCCATGCCATAATTTCATCCTCCCCTCACCAAATCAGTTACATTCCTAAAAATACACAATAGTGATCTACTGCAATAAGCACTTCCCATGCCATCATTTCATTCTCCCTTAACCAAATTGGTACTTTCCAATTTTAGACCAATGGTTCCAAAATCATTGTATTTCAACTATTAAACAAAATGCATCAGTCGTCTTAGCAATTTAAGGGATTTTTTTCACACGTAGACATTACTTTTTTATTTTCTAGATGGCCAAGCACCATAATTCACGACATTTTCTCAACTTCTTGTTCTCAAATTTTTTTCTATTTAATTAATTAGTTTTGTGTTACAAGTACCTGGTTCAAATACTAATAGCAATTTCTTATGCTTACAAATTTACTATAAATACCATAAATGAATGTGGAGATACATCAACATTTATGTATTGAATCCCAATGTTATATGAAATACAACTAAAATGTAGTGATAAAAAAATACCAACATTAATATATAAACAACAGGTAGTATTCTCAAATGCCAATACTAGGAAACATAAGAAGCATTAGGCATTTCTTAATCTTCCCAAAATTTGCTATTGCATTTCACGCTGATTGTTGATTTTTTGGACTGGTATAGCTTATTATACATACGAGCAGATCAATCATCTCATGATGGATTAAGAAGATAAGATATTCCAATAATTCATCTTGCACATCGCGCATTTCTTCTAAATTGTCCTTTACAATATTGGTCCAAGTTATAGATCTATCTCTAGTACATTTTCTAAACAATTTTCTTTTTACAAATCTATTAGCGCAAAAACATTACCTACCCAAACAATTCTATTAGAATTTTGTTATCTATATGAAATATCCTCAAATGTTTGGATAGATTAGACCTTCAAAATATACCGCAAACTCTGAAATAGTCCACCCTCCAATTCTTCCCAAGGAAATGTTTCTTAGCATTTCCTTTCATGGTAATAATAAAGGAAATAAATTGTGACTTTATATCTTATGTTGTACCTTGAGTACCTTCTTTTTTAATTGTAGCTTTATCACTGGTCTCTTCTTCCTGTTGTAATATTTAAAATTTTCTTGTAATCTTTAAATCAACCAAATGTATTTTATTAATGTACGTAAATTTACACCTTCCGTGAGGCTTCTAATCTTATAAAATGTTAAAAGTGTAGTGTTTTATGATGCAATGGATATTAATAATCTAGAATATGTACAATGATATGGTGATAGTGTAGGTTTATGTTCACGTTGTAACATTCTTATACATATCAAGGATGAATGATAGTACAAGCCAAAAATGACATTATTATAAATTATTAGACAATATGTTAGGTGCTAAATCATACTTCTTATTAAGGAAATAACTAATGAAAGTTGAAAATTATATTTTAATGTTCTTAGCATTTTTATAGATGTCAAAGTAAAGGTTTCTAGATTTTATTTATCCCATAAGAGTCAAGGAAAACTAAAATTTAAGGAAAACCATGTACATGTCATTTCTCCCACAAACTCATCAAGGTGTGACTTTTGACATAACTTCATCAACCACTACCACTTGTTCTTTTAGTAAGTGCATAAGATAATTTTGCAAAGCATGTACATGTCATTTCTCCCACAAACCCATCAAGGTGTGACTTTTGAGACAACTTCATCAACCACTACCACTAGTGTTTAAGTGAAAATCACTACCACTTTAAGGCAAACTGTGTACATGTGTCATTCCTCCCATAAAATTTTAGGAAAACTTTAAGGCATGTGTCATTTCTATGTCATTTCTACCACAAACTATAAGGAAATTTCAATCTCCCATATACTATAAGGAAAAATTTAAGGCAAACGATGTACATGTCATTTCTATCTCAAAATCTAGGCAATGAAAAATTTAAGGCATCTCATTTCTAGATGTGATTTCTCCCATAAAATTTAAGGAAAACCATGCACATGTCATTTCCCCCACAAACTCAATGCTTTCTCCCATTAATTCAAGGCAAAATTTAAGGCCTAAAAGAAGAACCTAAACTAGCTAAACTTCCATAGGATTTTTTTCTGTCTGTTGAGTGTTAACTTCGACAAGTTCTAAAGGTAGAGTTTGTAAAGGGCCAGGTAGCCTCTGGATGTCATCTTTTCTCAAAGGTGACATATCCGATAAATGCCGCTATAGTCAATCTCTGGAACATATCTAAATAGAAGTTCTTCAGGTAATATCCATTTCCATACATGCCATTTCTCCCATAAACATTTAGGCATTTTCTAGTGCTTTTGGAACCATGTACATGTCATTTCTATGTCATTTCTCCCATAAAATTTAAGGAGAAAGTTAAGGAAAACCATGTACATACATTTCATTTCTCCCATAAATTTTAGTAAGTGCATAAAATAATTTTGCAAACCATGTACATGTCATTTCTCTGACACACTTTAAGGAAAATTTAAGGCAAACCATGTACATGTGTCATTTCTCCCAAAAAAAATTAGGAAAACTTTAAGGCATGCCATAGTCTGGAATAGATCTAACTAGAAGTTATTCATTTTAATTTCCATTTTTGTACATGCCATTTCTCCCATAAACTTTAAGGAAACATTTGCTAGTGTTTTTGGAACCATGTACATGTAATTTGTATGTCATTTATCCCATAAAATTTAAGGAAAATTTTAAGGAAAACCATGTACATACATGTCATTTCTCTCATTTCCCCATAAATTTTAGTAAGTGAATAAAATAATTTTGCAAAACATGTACATGACATTTCTCCCACACACTTTAAGGAAAATTTTAAGGAAAAACATGTACATGTGTCATTTACATTTCTTCTGCACACTTGAAGGCAAACTTTAAGGAAAAACATGTACATGTGTCGTTTCTCCCATAAGCTTTTAGGAAAACTTTAAGGCATTCCTTTTCTATGTCATTTCTCTATCATTTATATTCCATTTATCCCATAAACTATAAGGCAATGTCATTTCTTCCATAAACTATAAGGAAAAATTTAAGAAAAACCATGTACATGTCATTTTTCCCTTAACCTCTAGGCAAGGCAAACTTCAAGGCATGTCATTTCTAGATGTGATTTCACCCATAAACTTAAAGGAAAACTTTAATGAAAACCATGAACATGTCATTTCTCCCACAAACTCAAGGCTTTCTCCCATTAATTCAAGGAAAACCTTAGGGCCTGAAAATTGAACCTAAAGTGGTTGAACTCCCATAGGATCTTAGTCTGTCTGTTGAGTGTTAAATTCTACAAGTTCTAAAGGCAGAGTTTGTAAAGGGCCAGGTAGCCTCTTGATCTCATCTTTTCTCAAACGTGATATTTCCACTAAATTCCCCTATAATCAGTCTCTATGATAGAGCTAAATAGAAGTTCTTCATTGTAATATGCATTTATGTACGTGCCATTTCTCCCATAAAATTTAATGCATTTTCTAGTGTTTTTGGAACCATGTACATGTCATTTCTATGTTATTTCTCCCATAAACTTCATGGAAAACTTTAAAGAAAAATTTAAGGCAAACCATGTAGTACATACATTTCATTTCTCCCATTTCTCCCATAAATCTTAGTAAGTGCATAAAATAATTTTTCAAACCATGTAAATGTCATTTCTCCCACACACTTTAAGGAAAAATTTAAGGCAAACCATGTACATGTGTAATCTTTCCCATACATGTGTCATTTATCCCATAAACTTTTAGTTAAACTTTAAGGCATGCCATTTCTATGTCATTTCTCCCATAAACTATAAGGAAAAATTTAAGGCAAACCATGTAAATGTCATTTTTTCCTTAAGCTCTAGGCAAGACAAACTCAAGTGTGATTTCTCCCATAAACTTTAAGGAAGACTTTAAGGCAAACCATGCATATGTAATTTCTCCCACAAACTCAAGCTTTTGTCCCATTAATTCAAGGAAAAATTTAAGGCCTAAAAACCAAACCTAAAGTGGCTGAACTTCGATAGGATTTTAGTCTGTCTATTGAGTGTTAAATTTTGCAAGTTCTAAAGTCAGAGTCTGTAAATGGCGAAGTAGCCTCTCGATCTCATCTTTTCTCAAAGGTGACATATCCAGTAAATGCCCCTACAATCAATCTCTAGAATAGATCTAAATAGAATTTCTTCATTGTAATATCCATTTCTGTACATGCCATTTATCCCATAAAATTTTAGGCATTGGCTTGTATTTTTGGAACCATGTACATGTCATTTCTATGTCATTTCTCCCATAGAATTTATGGAAAAATTTAAGGAAAACCATGTAGTACATCCATGCCATTTCTCCCATTTCTCCCATAAATTTTAGTAAGAGCATAAAATAACTTTGCAAACCATGTACATGTCATTTCTCTCACACACTTTAAGGAAAACTTTAAGGAAAACCATTTACATGTGTCATTTCTCCCATACATGTGTCATTTATTCCATAAAAATTTAGGAAAAATTTAAGACATGATATTTATATCTAATTTCTCTGTCATTTATATGTCATTTCTCCCATAAACTATAAGGAAAACTTTAAGGAAAACCATGTACATGTCATTTCTTCCTTAAAATCTAGGCAAGGCAAACTTTAAGGCATGCCATTTCTAGATTTGATTTCTCCCATAAACTTTAAGGCAAACCATGCACATGTAATTTCTCCCACAAACTCAAGGTTTTGTCCCATTAATTAAAAGAAAACTTTAAGGCCTAAAAACCAAACCTAAAGTGGCTGAACTTCAATAGGATTTTAGTCTGTATGTTGAGTGTTAACTTCTACAAGTTCTAAAGGAAAAGTCTATAAAGGGCTAGGTAGCCTCTAGATTTCATATTTTCTCAAAGGTGACATATCCATAAATGCCCCTACATTCAATCTCTGGAACAGATCTAAATATAAGTTCTTCATTGTAATATCCATTTCTGTACATTCAATTTCTCCCATAAAATTTTAGGAATTGGCTAGTGTTTTTGGAACCATGTACATGTCATTTCTATGTTATTTCTCCCATAAAATTTATGGAAATCTTAAAGGAAAACTTTAAGGAAAACCATGTAGTACATACATGTCATTTCTCCCCTTTCTCCCATAAATTTTAGTAAGTGCATGAAATAATTTTGCAAACCATGTACCTGTCATTTCTCTCACACATTTTAAGGAAAAATTTAAGGAAAACCATGTACATGTGTCATTTCTCCAATAAAATTTTAGGCAAAAATTAAAGCATGCCATTTCTATGTCATTTCTTTGTCATTTCTATGTCATTTCTCCCATAAACTATGAGGCAATTCCATTTCTCCCATAAACTATAAGGAAAACTTTAAGGCAAACCATGCACATGTCATTTCGCCCTTAAACTCTACGAAAGGAAAAATTTAAGGCATGCCATTTCTATATGTGATTTCTCCCATAAAATTAAAGGAAAAAATTAAGGAAAACCATGCACATGTCATTTCTGCCACAAACTCAACACTTTCTCCCATAAATTCAAGGAAACATTTAAGGCCTAAAAACCAAACCTAAAATGGTTGAACTTCGATAGGATTTTAGTTTCTCTGTTGAGTGTTAAATTCTAAAAGTTCTAAAGGTAGAGTCTGTAAAGGGCCAGGTAGCCTCTCAATCTCATCTTTTCTCAAAAGTGACATATCCAGTAAATTCCCCTACAGTCAATCTTTGGAACAGATCTAAATAGAATTTATTCATTGTAATATCCATTTATGTACATGCCATTTATCCCATAAACATTTACGCATTGGCTAGTGTTTTTGGAACCATGTACATCTCATTTATTGGTCATTTCTCACATACAATTTATGGAAAGCTTTAAGGCAAACCATGTAGTACATACAAGTCATTTCTCCCATTTCTCCCATAAATTTTACTAAGTGCATAGAATAATTTTTCAAACCATATACATCTAATTTCTCTCACACACTTTAAGGAAAACTTTAAAGCAAACCATGTACATGTGTCATTTCTCCCATAAAATTTTAGGGAAACTTTAAGGCATGTCATTTCTAGATGTGATTTTCCCCATATTTTTTAAGGAAAACCATGCACATGTCATTTCTCCCATACATTTGCAATAAATGTTAATTTAATATATTTTATTGATTTTTTTTTCAGGGATAAAAAAACGCAATAAATATGGTTGAAAAATGAACATTATGGATAGATGTTTATTTCTATCCCAATCTAGGGAAATCAATTATTACATATGTGCTTTGCAATATTGCGACTAACAAGGTCCTGCAGAGGAAAATAAATATACCCTGAAGAACAAAAAAAATGAGGAATATTATACTACCTTGATAGAAGGCTTGGGAACAACTGAGGAATATGGATCAAATGGAATTGTAGTTTTCACAAATTATGAACTTGTGTGCAACCAGATGAAAGGTGTTTACCAAGTTAAGAAGGAGAGGCTAAAACAACTACATGGAAAATCAAACAATATTGTTAGCCAATTTCAAATTTTTATTATAATACATTGTACAAATGTTAATAAGATATCTGTTGATATATTTTGTCGGACAATGCCAATCCAAGCCTCATCTCTCAAATATGAATTAGTGTTGACACACTCTTTTTCAAAAATTCAAAATTCATCTCTCAAAGATGAATTAGTGTTGACACACTCTCCTTCAAAATTTATTGATGGAAATTGTAACATATTTTTGATATGTGTGTATTTTTTACTTATAAATGGATATTTTTTAATGACCATATGTTTTTTTCAATTATATACCAAGTATGCTCCCACCATGTAAAGTGGAACATGGTGAACTTCACATTTGCAACTTGGTGAACTTCACATTTGCAAATTCGTGAAATTCACTTTTTTATAAAATTAAAATAGTGAGGACTTCAACAAATTTTTATTTAAATGGAGTTTCACGCGTCTTTTTTAATGACCGTGTGTTTTTTTCAGTTATATACCAACTTTTCTCTTACCTTGTAAAGCGTAGTTTGGCGAACCTAACCTTTTTATAATTTTTTTGCTTAAATTAAGTTTCACACATCAATTATTGCTTTGAAACTTGTGTTTTACATAATTTGTGTACACTAAATTACGTTAATTTCTTGAAATTTCTTTTGAATTTATTTTAAATAGTAATTTAGAAATAATTGTCAGTGTCCATTATAGATATATCCATATATATCATCGAGGATGAAGGCCGAAGATCAATAGAATCCCATATCTCTACGAGAGAGGGGGATCATGGATCGAGGGATGTTCATGGTATTTAAATATAATCTTATCTCCATACATACATGTGTGTTCATATGGAGTTTATTTTTATCAATTTTATTAGTTAAATTATTTGGTAATAAGTTTCATTTTTTAATTTTTAGGAGGTAGGAGGACAAGGGTGTCTACTCCATCAATGGAGCATGGCCATGGTTCACGCAATCGTGGTATAGTTCACACAATTTAATCAATGAATATGTACACATATTTATATGTGTAAATGCATTTTCAAATTGATTATAAATTCGTATTTTCTTATGAAGCTTCCCTCTTGTCTCGTGAGGTTGATGGTGGTAGACATTCCCTTGGAGGGCCATCAATAAGTGGTGGTGAATTGCATGAAGGTGGTGATATGTATTCCCCCAGAGGCCAACCAGTTGAATGTTGTGTTGGTTCTCAACCATCCAATGGTCATTCTGGTTCTTAATAGTCTTAGGGTGGGAAATATGCTAGGCAACCTGTTAGCCAACCATATCGAGGTGGCCATCAATCTGAATATTATTTTCATTCAATTTGTAAAAATTTGTTTACATGTTTCTTTAATATACAAAATTTTATATATTGAGGCAGAGGGTGCTCCAAATTTTTCTCAAAAAAGACGTAGGATAGAACACGTCATTCAAGAAGAAGGTTTTACACTAACAACAATTTATCGGTCTTACATTTACGATATATCTTAGGAATCAAACATAAAGAAATGCACCTTGAAAAGGTGTCAAAGTATTCATTCAAAATTGAAGAGAGTTCTCATATCTTTGACTCTCCCTGTTGAGAGTCGACAAAGCTTGGAAATAGTTACTCACTCTTTCAGAAAACTAGTAGCTGTGTACCTAAAGCTTGGGCCAATGACCGATACTTTTGAAGAAGTGGTGAGAAAAATAAAGGGAAAAGTGATGGGTCCCGATACATGGGCGGTTGTTAAACAAAGAGTTACAACAAAAATTCCCAAGTCTATGTTTAATTTCAAAGAGGGGCTGAAAAGAAAGATGCTAAAGGTGCAATATTTCAAGCACCCTGATATAGATGGCTATTTGTATGATAGGCACCTTGTTGCCTATGAAAGACTCCCATGGAACGATGAGGTTCCGCTTTATTTTTAAAAATTATTTTATGCATAATTCGTTTTTGGAAATGAAACCCAATTATATTGACCTTTCATCTAAATTTTTTGGTCCTCGAAAAGGTCGATTGTGTGACTGTAGGTGTGCTAGGTATGATGCTGAGTTGCCTCGTTGTGAACCACCATTGGTTACGCGACCTCTTCATGTCGAAACTTTGCGGTTAGTGATGGATGCCACTTCTCAAATTAGTCGAGAAGAAAGGGATTCCATCATTGACAATGTTCAGAGTGGATTGGGTCGAGTTGATGTTTGTATGAATCGAGAAAGAGCACATGAGAATGCATGCACTAGTTTTTTGTATTATAAATATGAATAGATAGGCAACATGAGTGTTGAAGATCTCAGAACATATGCAAAGAATTGTCATAATGGTTGGCAGGACCTAATTATTCATGAGTAAGAGGGCATGGGAACGGTATGTGTTAATGCTTAGGGTGATTATTTTAACACATGTATAATTTGCAATAAATAAATATATACATATATTTATTTGTATACATTAATCTAACAAAAATGTATCATTATATGTTAAAACCATTTGCAGTTGTCACACTTGATGAATGAAGAATATGTTAATATCACTGTCGAAGCCTCTAGTTCAAACAATCAAGATGGGTCTCACAATCAATCACACTATCAAGATGGTTCTCACCATCAAGATATTTTAGCAAATGTTAGTGTTTTCTATGTGAACATGGTTATATACAATTATTTTTTATCTATTACTATATATATCGAAACATGATGAAATATTTTTTAAATAAATAATTCTGCACACATGTACATGTATATATAATAAAATGTTAACATATTCTGATTCCATCCAATGTTTTTGGGATGGCGGTACCTTCTTATTCCTTGGGAGATGTGCCAAATCCACCATCAAAATTATGAACAATTTTCACTTTTAAATATGTTTTGAATTTATATATTCCAACTCAAAAATTTCCATTAAAAAATGAGATCTCTATATCTTGATTTATTTTACATTTTTGAATTTTAGATTTTTGGAGATTTTCTTTCAGAGACACTCTTAGGAGATGTGCGAAATCCACTAGCACAAGTATTCAATTTTTCACTTAAATACATGTTTTTAAGTTATAAGTTATAAAATGAAGTTCAAAAGTTTTATTCTCAATTTAATTTTTTTGAATTTTAGGTTCCTAGAGATGATTTCTTTTCTGCACAGACTCTAGTGATGGAGTGTATGATGGAAATAGGAACATCCACACCATTTGAACCATTTGAACAATTTGTCTAAATTTTTTTTAATATTACTGAAAATTAGTTTATATATGCATTTTCATTTGAAATTTTTTAATATATATATATATATATATATATATATATATATTGTATATATATTGTATAGTTTACTATGAAAGATGTTCCTATGGGGGAAGTTTTAGTAGAACAACACCAAATGGAGAAGGAATCTCATGAGGTGTTGCATGATTTTTTCTTACATTTTGTTTTTTTACATGAAGTTCTATATTTTCATTAAATTTTAATGTATGTGCACTTTGTGTATAGGTTCCCCATGCTTCGCAAGATATCTCGAGGATCGTGAATTTGTTGGGAGAGACACTGCATCCATCTGTATTTGATGGATGATGCACATGTACGTGCAACATTATATTTGAAAGATTTAGTCTTAAATTTACTTTCTTATATATAGTCTTATCTAGATGCAGTCATATATAACTTGATACTTGTAACACTATACATTGAACTATATATATATATATATATATATATATATATATATATATATATATATATATAATTTTACTGTTAATGAGAGACATACAAATTTTGGACATATTTTACTATTTGGATATATATATATATATATATATATATATATATATATATATATATATATATATATATATAGTTTTAAACTACATTTACTCTTGTCAGGAATGATTTTAAATTTTGGAAAGTTACATTTGGCATGTGATCGCATGTTGTGATATATATAATGTTTTGTTTTTAAAACTCAAGTTTTGGATGGTTGAACTACATTTAGCATGTGAAGTAATGTTGTGATATATAATGTTTTTTTTTTTTAACTCAAGTTTTGGATGGTTGAACTACATTTGGGATGTGATTGCGATATAATGTTTTGTTTTTATTTGATAGTTGAACTAGATTTGGCATGTGAAGTAATGTTGTGATATAATTTTTTGTTTTTAAAACTCAAGGTTTGGATGGTTGAACTACATTTGGCATGTGAAGTAATGTTGTGTTATAATTTGTTTTGTTTTTAAAACTCAAGTTTTGGATGGTTGAACTACATTTGGCATGTGAAGTAATGTTGTGATATAATTTGTGTTTTTTCTTTAAATTCAAGTTTTCGATGGTTGAACTAAATTTGGCATGTGATTGTGATATTTAATGTTTTGCTTTTATTGGATAGTTGAACTAGATTTGGCATGTGATTATGATATAATTTTTTGTTTTTAAAATTCAAGTTGTCATTTTACAGACAAAAAACAGTTCACATGAATATATATTTACATAGAAATGATTTAATTACATATTTGAATATATGTTAAAATGATTGAAGTACAACACACACACACACACACACACACACACATATCTGAAAACAATCATAATATTCTAGGTCTTCTTAGATGTGTCAAAAAATTATAAAATTATAAAATTTCTTTCTAAAACATATATATCCAGTACATGCAACATTTTTCATCAATGCACATAGAAAAGTTACTTTGAGTTGATAGTAAACTTGAAATTACAAAACACGTACCACACATTTTGCATTCAAGAATGAATATTAGAATTTACTTTTAATAGACACACACGTCTAAAAAAAATCGTGGAACTTCAAATTTGCATTATATCAACTATGTTAGATACACAGATATGTATATTTTGCAATAATGACAATATAAAAAATTGTACCAGAGAATGTATGAAATCATTTAGACCAGATAATATAGACATGTGTATGTATACACATGTTTAAGTTACTCATGTGCATGTACCATAACAATGTACATGTGAAAAAAATTTCACAGATACCATAAAAAGGCAGTTCAATTTTTTGTTGAGTTATGAAAGTTCTAAAACATGAATCCAAAGAGAAGAAATTGTTGGGCAGTTCAATAAAAAAAATTCCAATGGAATGCCATCTTCAATAATCCGTTCTTGATTGGATTTTGACAATTTCCATTTCTTAATTTTCGTTTTTTTCTTACATTGAACTTCTATAAACTTTATGAATGTTGCACACACCAAGTGACTATATTGACAACTTATGACATCAGGTTCATAGTCTTCAAAGTAAACAAAATACCCACTTTGATAATTTTGTCTGAAAAAATAACCTTTCAGTATAATAGACCCTCTGTCATATGGAAACCCATGTTCATTAAAGTTTTCTAATAATTTAATCTTTCGTTCAGTGCAAGGCATCAAATAATACTTCACAGTTTCATCGTTGATAGTAGGTGCAATTACAACAAAAATATCTCCTACATAATAAAAAAAACTTGTGTATTTAAATTTAGATCATAATTAACATGAAAATTTAACTTTAAAATTAACATAAATGTACTTGATTTTATTATATATTTCTAGATCTCTATCATTTGAAAGCAATTGAAATGTTACCTTCTCTAACAGGATCAAAAACTCAATCACCATCATATGATATTGTAGTCTCCTCTGATTGCATTTCTTCAAACCTTGCAATGGACATTTTCCCCTTTTTATTTAGGTCTGTATGTTGCCAATCTTTTACATACATTTTGTTTTCACAAAAATCATTGGATTCTATGTTGTCTATGAAATGATGACAAAAACAAGAATATTTTATTTTATCCAATCCAAACACATTTGTGGACAACTTTGTTTCAATTGAATGCAATTTTCGAGACCCTTTTATTGTTTCAACATCATTTCTAATCGATCTATCTACATCTTCGACTCCAATATGCCAAAAAATCCTATATGGAAAATTCAAAAAAAAATATGAATATGATATCAAAATACCATCAATGTACATTGTTTAAAATTGGAAATCCAATAAAAATTAAATTGAATGTACCTTCGCACTTCCCTTGATTGGTTAGTCTCATGGCTTAGTGCAACGATGCACCATTAAACAACTTCTTTAGCATCCAAAAGCCAATTTGCAGAGAGGTCCATTTGATATCTTTGAAGTGCACATTTTATGCATGCCCCTACACTGTCATGTTCTTCTTTTCCATGATCAGTCTCAAAGAAATTCCAATAATGTTTAATGCAGGTTTTCATACAAAGACAACACAACCAAAATAATGATCGTGAATATTTGAATTGACCTATGCATCCATCTGACCATATCCAATGTTCATTGAATTTTATTCCATGAACTTTCAATGAGTCATAAATCTTTCCAAAATAATGTTGTAAAAAATATATATCATGTGTACTGCCGTCAGTGATATATAAGTGATATTCTTTAATAACATGCCAATTTTCACTTGTGCTTTCTATATGATCAAAATTTTGTCTAGCATGTCTATATATAATATGGACGAGCATGGAGACTTGGTCAGAATGATAGTATTCACTCTGAATTTCTTTTTGTGCAACAAATGTGTATTTTTCTGCAAAATCAATTACTGAAAAAATGGTCCCTGGTGGAAAAACTTCACAGGATTTTTTGAATTGCAAGGACTACCATTGAGCTCTATGGGAATGATTTTTGTATTTATAAATTTTTGCCTCAAAATTTCTCAAAAAATCTATTAGAAAAAATTATTCTTGTAAATCAAATCTTTTATCACTTGAACCTTGAATCGATTTATGGATATATTCATATCTCTTCCATTTCACTTTCACGTTGGACAATGATTGATCATTTATATCAGTACATTATTTTTTTTGAAATTTCGCCAAATTTCCACAATCATCGCATTTTTTACCACCAACAAATTTATTTTGGTAAAATAATTCATGGCTTTCTCTTCCACATAGAATTTTAGATATGAAATCATCGATAGTAGAAGGAGGAGGTGAACCTTTGAAAAATGTTCTACCAAAAATAAGCAATCTGTTGTAATATAATTGGAATTCCAAATGATAATGACAACAACAAGTGTCGCGTATGGTGATAGGTTTTACATTCCATGGTTTTTGTTGCACAAAAGCACTAATTGAGACGTCAATTTCATGATTCTCTTCTTTGAAATTTCTAAACAACTCTATCTGAGTGGTGTCCAAGTAATGTTTTGGATGTACTTTGTACTGATTTCATGCTATTCTTCTTTGCATCACATCCCTTGCATTTGGTGAAACAAGTGAATTTTTCATTCGATATTCATATATTGTTTTTTTTAACATTTTCTCCAAGTCTATCTTTGTATGGTTACCTACAAATAGCTCTCCAACAAGTGAGTTCATCATTTACATCTAGTTTCATTCTGAAATTTCTGATGTTTGTGCAAAGTTTTTCATGGGGTTCCTAATGCTCGTGCCATAGATTTTACCAAGCGATTCTCCTTAGTACTTGATGAGACCAATTCCATATGTATTTCTCTACATGCATCTGCAACATTTTTTTGTCTAGATCTTCCAATTGAATATATAGCACTATTTGTATTTTGTGTCACATTTTCCTTAATTTTTTCATCTTTTCTTGATTCTCGAATACCCAATAGATTCATAGCTGCTTTTAATTTCCTTAATTTTAGGAGACTTTCAACAATTGGGCTTGAACTACCACATTTTCCATTATGAAGTACAAATAAAAAATGTGATTAACATGAGATCGTATAAGATGGTCAACTTTTTTATCTCCATATGTGTGAGTGTCAAAATTTTCTAACATCTCATCATCGATATTGATTTCATTTGTACATATTTGAATTAATAGTACATAATAAGTTTGCATATTCAATAAATATCTAAATTAATATATATCTATAATTTCAATAATACGTG
Source organism: Pinus albicaulis (assembly GCA_034641835.2). Classification (NCBI taxonomy): domain Eukaryota; kingdom Viridiplantae; phylum Streptophyta; class Pinopsida; order Pinales; family Pinaceae; genus Pinus; species Pinus albicaulis. Next base: position 1,156,107,641 of record CM076572.1, on the reverse strand, counting down.
CATGTGTTCAACATATATATATATATATATATATATATATATATATATATATATATATATATACATACCTGGTGATTCAATTTTTTCACTTTAATTTCTTTCAGCATTTTCAGCATCTTCAATCATTGGTTGAATATTTGTCACATTCTCTTTCAAAATTTTGTATCTCATCATCAATTTTTTGAGGAATATATCTCTCTATTTATATTGCAGAATGTTTTTCAAATTAGTTCATCAAATAAAAATTAAGCTTCAAAATTTACGCTAGGAAAATTTTAAATATCAAATTTATAATATTTACATTTACATACCTACTTCAACTTCTAGTTGAGGTTCATTTTACCCTTCAATATTTGATTTTTCTTCTATATTTTCTTGTGAGATTCTCTCTCTTGTTCTCTACGTTCCTCAGGGTCTCTTGTTCGATCATATTTTCTCTTGCAATTCATTCAATTTCCCATGATAATGATATTATTGTTCTATATATAATTAGGAGGCGGATCAGAGATATGTTCAAGGTTTTGGTGTAGAGGTAAGTCAAAAGCTTCTACATAGAGTTTTATTGGAACAAAATTTAGTTTCCATAGAGTTTGAAGGTCTTTTCAGAGTCTTGTGTGTTAATACACTTTGCATATTCTCTTTTGAAATGTTGGAGCAATGATTCTGTACGTAGCTACCTAAAAGGAAATTAATTGAGAAGGGGAATCGCTCCACTGCCAAGGAAAAGTTCTGGGTGGATTTGATGTGAGGATTGAGCTCATCATATGATTGAAATGGATAAATTCATTTTGAAATCAAGCAAGTGAGCGTTGTGTGGAATGCTTATGAAACAACCAAGGATGCACATGGGATTTGTATTATTATAAAGTAAGAATATTATGGGCTTCTATTAGTGACTATGACTGGATACCTTCCTTGTCGAGTTGTTATGTGCTAAATAAAGGTCCAAATAATCAGTGAGAATGGTCAAGTTGATCTGAGCTATTTGGTGGATAAGATCCAAAGCCATATTGTTGTTTTGGCGATTTTATCCATATAAGTCTACTCATGGGAATTCCTATCAAAGACAAATTATCTCTTCATATCTGGGCGTATACACTTCAACAAAATGACATATACACTCCCTCACTAGGCTTATTCTCTACTATGATTATCAGTCCTATTATATAGTCTATTCAGTCTTATTAATGGAATGCTAAATTAAATGAGAAGATGGAGTACAAGATGAATGAATTCAAGTTGTTGTTCCAAAAATTTAGTTCATGTTCCTGTTCTAGCAGTTGGGTTTCTGTACTCATGGGTTACCTCAATCACGCTCTTTTCCCATTAGCGCAAAAATCTTAAAACTAATCTTTCCATATTTGTATATAACTGGTATGAGCACAATTTTAAATGAAATTAATAATTTGGAAGGGTTTAAGTCTTTTCCTCAAGACTTATAGTGTAGCCTAGTGTTTTAAAGCTACCGATGGTGGAGGAATAGATCTGGTAGGTCATCATTTTTTGGTATCAGAGCAAGAACATTGTTGCGTATGGAGATTTTTGGTTGTGTCATTCAAAGAGGCCAAATCTAGAAGAACCTTTTATAGAATCAGAGGTGCAGCAGAAGTAAATCAGAAAATAAGAGGGATCAGATTTGAAATCTTATTGAGGTAAATATTGTTTTGTTATTGAATTTGGAAGGGTGATGATTGCATGATTTAAGTTTGAAGAAACAATGATGAGAGATGGAAGGAAAATCTACTTTGAGAGAAAATATATTAGATTTTCTATAAATACATATTGAGAATATTGTTCTGAGGTATAAAGAACATTGGTGACTACAACAATAAAAGTAGAATCAATAAAAGAGGAAACTGCAACAGCAACATATCAAACAGGGATTGGACAGTGAGGTATGGTCTTCTTATTAATTATAGATGAATTACTGATTATAGTTAACAATATGAGTATGTTTTAATGATTGTAGCCAGAACAATAAAGTTTTGATGATGATGATGAACCTATCGAACTAGAGCTTGGAATAAAGGATAAAGGTGACTGAGTGCAAAAGAGGAGAGAAGCTCTAGAAGGCTCAAAAGAGTGAACCAATAGAGATAATACTGAAGACAAGATAAAGCTTAAAGAAGAAGCTTGATGGGGTATTTAGTATCAAAGAATAATTTAAGATCACAAATATAAAGCATGGATGAGCTCATGAGAAAAATTATTATGGAGGATGATAGAAAATGTTTATGTAAATTCCATAAAGGTAAGATGAGTAATGAAGAGTGTGAGATAAGTGTTGCAATGATAAAATAACAGTCAGATATACTAAAGGAATGGATACAAGTGAAAGAGAATGGGGACCGAAGGTATGGATGGAGAATGAGGAAATGGGTCAAATGGAACCTATTTCAAAAGAAATGGAATGGAAATTTGATAAACATGTTCAAAGAACTTGAAAAAATTAATATTTTTTTGTTGGAGAAGGAGAAACTCGAAGGAATTGAGTCACAACAAAGAGGATTTTTTGAAACCCAGAAAGTCTGTTGTGAAATATTACTGCTTGAAGCATCAAACGAGGCTAAAATATCTTGTATTTTTAAAATTGATAGATTTTTTATATGTATGCAAGTACAATACCAAATGATGAGTTTGTTGCTAAGAAGGAACAAGAATTTATTTGTGAACTTAAACAAAATTGGGATGATTTTTTTTCATTCCATGAAGATGAGATTTTAGCTTAATTAGAGAAGTAAACAGAGGTAAAGGATGATCACATATGTGAACCAGAACAAAGAAGAATATTTGGAGATAATGGAAAATATGTTGGAAGATATTTGATGCCTGAAATATCAAATGAGGCTAGAAAGCCTTATATTTTAAAATATGATAATTTGTGTAAAGGTTTTGTTACAAGTGAAGGGAAACCATATACATCTAATATTAATACAGAGGAAGAAGAACAAAATCCAAATTCTATTCTAAGCATAGATGAAGTAAAACATTGAGATGATACGCTTGAGAGGTATGATGCTAAAATAGATTTGTTGGAAATGTTACTGGAAGAATCTGAGTCAAAGAAAGAACCTCAGGTAAACAATGTAAGTTTTACATTTAACGCTTCTGAATACGGACTGAAATTTCTAGAGGAATGTTTAGGGAGAAATAGAGATGAGGAAGACTCAATTAAGGAAAAGAAGCAGATTTCAGAACCACTCAATAGTGATACAAATGAAGATAATTTGAAGAAAATTATGAGCAACAACAATTTTAAAACTATAGATTGAAATGTCTTTTGGATTAATCACATCATTAAGATTAGGTCAATTTATAATTTAAAAAATATATTAATTTAACAAATTTAAAAGTGCACTACTTTTTTTTAACTTGAAAAAGATATAACTTAAAACATTAATCAATGCACTAACTTTAGAAATAGAAAAATGATTGTATTCTTAATTAAATTGATAGTTTTTATTTTTTAATAAAAACATGATACATAATATGATATTTATCCATTCTTCTTATAAATACATAATGATAAATAATAAATGAATAAAATTACCCTTTCTCTATGACACTTTATCCATTCTTCTTGTAAATAGATAATAATAAATAATAAATGGATAAAATTACCCTCTTTTCTTCCTATGAGTACATCATGATAAATAATAAATAAAAATGAATGACACTAAATTCTCATTTAGTAAAATGTACTCGGGACAAGAAGAAAAAAGATTATATTTCCTTTAATAAGAATGTGATTCTAGTGCATTGCATTCTCATTCACTAAAATGTACTCACAACCTAAAGAAATGAATTATATTTTCTTTTAATAAGAACATGATTCTTAAAATTATTTTTTCATCGTTGTTGTGAGTAAATATTAAAAAATATGAATAATTTTTTTTTTAAGTTTTGAAAATTACATTTACTCATGTTATTCTAAAACATATAATACTAATAATAATAGTTATAATTTTCTTCAGAAACATAATAATAATAATTTATTATTATTAAATTTTAAAGTTAGATGAATATTTATGAGTTTTATAATGTTTATAAAATAAGAAATTTTATCAAAAAAATTCTATAATCTATTTTCTTAAATTTGAATTTATAAATTTTTGAAAAATTATTTACTTTCATCATTAAATATATTTTGAAAAACATATAAACAAATTCTTATTAAATAATAAAAATGATATAAATTTTTTTTTATTAAACGATAATAATATAACAAGATTAATATTGATTGATTATATTTTAAGAAGGTAACTAATTATGAAATATATTTATTTAATTTTTGTATTAGAAAATTTTAAAAGATTGTTTAGAAATGAAATGTTGGACCATGGTCAACTATGGTCCAATGCCACATTGCGACATGGATAACCATGGTTGACGGACCATGGTCAACCATGGTCCAATGCCACATTGTGATATGTATAACCATGGTTGATCATGGTCCAATGTTTCATTGTGACAAAATATTGTATCAATACGAAAATCAATCATGGTCAACCATGGTTCATCGTCATATTGTGAAAAATACTCTCTCAATATGTAAATCAACCATTTTCAACCATGCTTAATTTAGCATTTATAATATTTATCTTAGGGTTTATATACAGTAGTTTATAATATTTATATTAGGTTTTATCAATCCCTTGGTCCAACGTCACATTGTGCCAACAATGGTATGCCATGGTCAACCATGGTACAATGTCGCATTATGAGAAAGATTGACTCAATATAAAAATCAACAATAGTCCAACCTCGCATTGTGAAAAATATTGTGTCAATATGAAACTCATATGCGGTTATCCATGGTCAATCATTTTTATTTTAGGGTTTACAATATCTATATTAGGGTTTATATATGTTGGGTTTATATTAAGTTTATCTCAATACGAAAATCAATGGTCAACCATGGTACAATGTTGCATTGTGAAAAAGTCGTCTCTATATAAAAATCAACCATGATCAACCATGGTCTAACATCGCATTGTGACAAAGATTGTCTCAACATTACAATCAATCATGGTTAATCATGGTCACCCATGGTCACATTGTGTCAAATATTCTCTCTTGGTCCAACATCACAATGTCACAAAGATTGTCCCTTGGTCCAACATCACATTGTGACAACCATGGTCATGCATGGTCAACCATGCTCCAACATTGCATTGTGACAAAGATTGTGTCAATATGAAAATCAACCATGGTCAACCATTGTCCAATGTTGCATTGTGACAAAGACCGTGTCAATATGAAAATCATTCATGGTCAACCATTGTCATCCATGCTTATTTTAGGGTTTATAATATTTATGCTATTATTTATATATCTTGGGTTTTAACATCTACCCCTTGGGTTTAATATTATTTCTTTGGGTTTATAATCCCTTGGGTTTTTATTATCAATTCCTTGGGTTTATAATATTTATCTTAAGGTTTATATACCTTGGGTTTATAATCATAATATTTTGGGTTTAATGTTATTCCCTTTGGTTTATAATACCTTGAGGTTTAGAATTAATCCCTTGGATTTATCAATCAAAGCATTCATATCCCTTTGTCAAACATCGCATTGTGACAACCATGGGAATCCATGGTCAACCACATTTATTACAGGGTTTATAATATTAATTATTTATTATTAATATTTTTAGTAACAATATTATTGTTTTCTTTTTCTAAGTAAGTTTAAATCTATTAATGAAACATATATTACAGCGAGTTCATGGCCTATAGAGGCGACATACATTCAACAAGATAGAAAAAATTGAGCCGCCCACAAGGGGAAACCAGCCTGAACAATTTTTTTAAGCTGCCTCTACAGAGGAAACCAGCTATGCCATACCAAAACTTGTTACAACCAGAAACAACAAAAATGACATATGAACTGAACATAGTTACTTGGGAAAAGTTGATAGCACTAGAGACCATAATCCTCCGAGGGTGATTCTTCTTCAAATCCGCACTGGGCCATCATCGTCATCGTGAACAAGGAGGTTTTGAGCCGTTGCAACACTAATTTTCTTACCTCCATCCCGCAAGCGAATGTCTGGAGGATGCTCGAACCGCACTCGCTAGCTTTGCGTGGGGGACCTTGTCTACAAGAAATGAGAGGCTTGCAAAACATTAGGGGAGGTCGATAGGTTAACCGAATGCGCAAGAGGGGGGTTCATAGCCCTAGGGATTTCTTAAAAGAAACATAGATTGTCGCAATGACTAAGGGCCGGTTTGAATTGCAATCGAAAGTGGAAGATGGTGGTGAACGGATTATGGAGGGAACTAGAGACATGGAGGGCAAAGGGGTTGTAAAGGCGAAGGAGAAGAAGAGACACCATGCGTGGGGAGGAGGGGAGTCGACGCCCCACGCCTCTCCTCATTGACTTCGGTGTAGGTGGAATGAAACCCCTGAGACTCTGACGACACAGGCTGGGGGAGGAAGGGGAGTTGCAGTCACTGATAGCCTGAGGCCCTACATCTTAATCGTGCCTAAGCCTCGGCATGGTTGCACCGAGATGAAGGGGAAGAGCCGAACGGATAGGAGACAACAGCAGGAGAGGGAGAATTGAAACCAACCGAAAATCGAAATGTAGGGAAATTTAAGGACAGTGTGAGAAATGGTAGTCGGGGTGAAATTGATACAACCCGTATAGCAACGTCCGCCCAGGGAGGTGCGTAAGTCGGGGTGAGTCCGCCTCCGAAGAGCAACCTAGACCCCCCAATGGCAGAAATTTCACTGCATGGAGACCACCAAACTCCCGCGCAGACCAAACCAAGAACCCCGAAGCCGAATTGAATGATAGAAACAAAGAGCCATGAGAAAACATATTGAACCTCCTACCTCCCTGGCTCCCCACCGACATAAATGCCACGCAGGGGACGGCCTATGCTATTAAACTCACCGGAGCGAATTAATCGGCGGAGCGAGGGGTGGCCATGGCTGTGCCACGTGTCGTCCCGCAGAAAACCACTATCCCGTCAACAATTACCACCCGTATCCGAGGAGTAACAATATTATTGTTACAACCACATTTAATTAATATTAATATTAATTATTAGTATTTAATTTATTATTAATATATTACTAGTATTTAATTATTATTCCCTGATGGGGTATCCTATCGTCCAGATAGATGGAGGTTAATTGGATCGTGGAGCTAGGAGGGCCTCCACGTGCCACACATTTGAATTACTTTGTTTTCGGGACACGGACCCAGCTTCTCGCACATCCATGATATCCAGGCTTCAAAGAAGTTTGTTGGTTATTCTTAGTTGGCGAGTGATGAGGAGTGAGTGATGGGAAAGAGAACCCCGCATATTGGCGTCCTAGCTCAAGTTGGGGCTTGGGGCATCCATGCAGGGAAAGGTATGTTATCGCGGTTGGGTGTGGAGTTGGTTCTAGTTTAGGCCTAGCCTTGGGATTCCGGCGTTGAATTACCTGGTGGGAGTGATGACGCGTCGGGTCCTGGGCATGGTGTATGTGAGGTGAGCGGGAAATATACGATTGTGGATGTGTTGTTCTATATCTAGTCTATGGAAATCATGTGGGCCGCTATCCCACCGGGGAGTGTACCAACCGTCGTTGAATCCGTATGGGAGGAGCTCCGGAGATCCCCCGAGGCTCGAGAATTCCTTCATATGGAAAATTTTATTGTTGTTTTATGAGGGTTCTTCAAGATTGCAAAGCCAACAATTCTGAGGCGCCCACAAACCTAGGTTTGGTAAGCACTGCCTTTGTTCAACATTATAGTTTCAATTTCGTGTCGTGTTATTGCCTAGCCAGGACAATATTTCTCGGTGATAGAATAGTCGGGTGTGGCAATTTTATTTTCATTCATTGTAAGAGAGGTCGTGCTAGAAGGGAATGAATAAGTTGTCGCACGGAGGAGAGGCACCCACCACAGGAGCCCAACTCTGACTCTATGACAACTAAGAGCTGCTACTCTATGGTGGACTTGGCTTTGTCCTGAGCTCACTCTTTAGGCAGTGTTGAAGCTTTGGTAACCCTGGAAACGATAACGGCCCAATTGCAGAATATTCAAATCAATATATATATACCATGAGGGAGAAGCGAAATGAGGAAAGGAATGAACTTATATCTTACATAAATGACCTAAAAAACATGCAGAATGAGACTCTGGACTCTCTGGAAAGTCTTTGGCGCCAGTATCGAGGCACCAACAACCACCTCCATGCTTTAGAGATCTAGGTGGAATATATCGATTATCACATGCATGACAAAGCAACTATGTTTGACATGCCTCCTATGTTCGCTCGTAATCCTCCTTCGTCATCTATTTTTCTGAATATTGTAATTTTAATCCTTTTGTGCCAGTAATAACCAATGACACCAGTTGTCGTGGCTCTTTTCCACACTTTCTTCTATGTAGAGCTATGCTCCTCATGGCTCATAAGCTTGTGATGCTAAATTTTGTTGAAGTAATGTTGTATCCTAATGTAACTTCTGGAATGATAATATAATGAGCATTTTTTGACAAACTATATATATATATATATAGTCAAAAAATACTCATATATATATAATTAATTTATTATATCGTAACATTAATATCGACAATGGTCAACTGTGGTCCAACATTGCATTGTGAGAAAGATTGTATCAATATGAAAATCTACCATGATGAACCATGCTTATTATAAGGTTTATAATATACATTAATGATTTATTTATTTATTATAATAATAATAATTATTATTATTATTATTATTAATATTATTATTAAATAAATCAATTAATCAATTAGTATTTATTATTTATAAATAAATAGTATATATTATTTATTAATAATAAATATTGATTTATTTAATAGTATTATTTAATAATAATTAATAATTAATTATTATTATTATTATTAATTACTTAATCAATAATAATATTTAATTATTAATTAATTATTATTATTATTATTATTAATATGTATTTATTAATAAAAAATAAATATTTATTTTTAATAAATAAATATTATTTAATAATAATAATAATTTTTTTATTTACAAATTTTTATTGATATATCAATAATTTTTATTATTTACAAATTATTTATTATTATTTATTTTATTAATTATATTAATAATAATATTTTTGAATTTTGGATTCTGCGATCCATAATTTTTACAGAAAGATCTTTCGATGATAATTATATAGTAAAAGAGTTTGTCGAACCGTTTCGAACCAACTAGTGTGGTTCATCTTCATGACAAGATGAGAGATTGCATCAGGCTTAAATAGATGAAAATAAGGTTTAACTAGTCGTTAGAATACAACAACTAGTTTAATTTAAAAGGAAAAATATTAATTTTAATTATGTTTATTTCATTTTATTCTATTTTTATATTAATTAATCAACCATTTTTAGTCAAAGGTCAAAAACAAAAAACATGATTATTTGTTTTATGTTATTTATCTTTGTTAATCATTTTTTTAATAATGTTTTCAAAATTAAAATTAAATTAAACATTATTATTTTTAAGGAGTAAACAATACAATTAAATTCATTATGCAGATTGAATAATGGGAGGGTGCTTAGATAAATTAATTAATTTGAATTAAATATAATAAACTAACCATCACCTAGGAATATAAGGCAGGGATCCAACACATGCTAATACTCCAACCATAGTCTCTAATACTTCAACCTTAATAGAGACAATGGTTGTCATATTAGCACATGTTGGATCCATGCCCTATATTCCTAGGTGATGATTAATTTATTATAATTAATTCATATTAATTAATTGATATATCTAAGCACCCTTCCCTTATTCAATATGTATAATAAATTTAATGTTATTCTTTACTCCTTGAAGATAATAATGTTTAAAGTAATTTTCATTGAGAAAATTATATATATAGATATATATATATATATATATATATATATATATATATATATATAACAGAAAACAAATGTTTCTTTATTTTTTACGTTCACTAAGAATGGTTGATTAATTAATATAAAAATATAATAAAATGAAATTATAACAAAAGTATAATAAAATTAAATTAAATTAAATGAACTGAAATTAAATTAATAAAAATTAATATTTTTCCTTTTAAGTAAAACTATTTGTTATATTCTAGCGATTAGTTAACCATTCTTCTAATCTATTTAAGTTCGTTGCCATGATGTAATCTCTCATCTATTCCTGAAGTTGAACCACACTCACGCATAGACAAAGTCTTTTACTATGTGATTATCACTGAAAGATATTTCTATAAAAATAACGTTTTATTGTATTAGTTTTTTTCCTAAGATTATTTTTATTATTATTTATTTATCAATTTTTCTTGTGTGGTATATATAAATGAAGCTATTAGCGTATATCAACCACATTTAATTAATTAAATGTCGTTTTCCTAAAGTGTATATATATATAGCTTTCTTGTTGAAGCAAATTGAGTCTAAGAAACGCCTGTCACATATTTTAACGGGACCATTAAAACAACTGGGGAAATTTCAAAAAGCGTGGGTAGTATGGATCAAGCTAAAATTAAATTCATTGTTGAAGTCGGTGAAAATGCACATCGCACTACAATATTGCTTGAATTAGATATTGACATCGTTGTTGTCAACTAAAATGACAAATGAACGGACGTATTTATTGACGTTTTACTAATCTGATCTCATCAACTCACTAAATCCGATGTTTCAGCTCCAAAATAAAAAATAAAGTAACCATTGAAGTTGCATGGTATATTATAATAACCATTTAGGGTTTGAGGCTGGTATAACTTTTTATGTACAATTTTAGTTGGAGATATGGTTGATATATGGCATTTTTCGGATGAATTGCCTCCATACCTCTGATTATTAGTCTGTGCCTTTGGCATGCAATGGCTCTAGCGATCAATAGAGTATTGAACGACAATTCTCTTCTCTGACTATAAATTTTATTGCCTAACCAAAGTTCAACCAAAGTTTCAAGTTAGAAATTCGGCTACACTACAATTTTAACAAAATTTTTAATTTCCACCTCTTATTGCAGACTTTGCATCATCCAATGTTATTTTAGCCATTTTAACCAAAGTTTGAGCCAAATTTTGAAAGAGGGGAGAATTTATTCTATACAAAGTATTTTTAAACAAAAAAATGCACTTAATTTTAGGTGTTAATGGTGTCACACACCACCATAGACTACTTGACACCTCCTTCACTACCTTTGCCACCACTTTAATGCCTTCACCCATTTGTTACTATAATGCCCTTATTGGGTTATTACTTGAGTTTCCTTTCAACCCCTTCAAAGCTCACAGCCTTCAACCCATTTTAAGCTTATCGCCTGAAGGCCCAAGTTGTTTTCACTCCCTTGTTGAAGGGGGTGAAGACCCTGCACCATGAGGTTTGGGCATTAATAGTAACATTAACATATGATTCTTCACTTGTAGAGACCTTATGCACCAGAAATTATATATATTTCGATTACTCACTGTTAGGTCCCTATATTACTAGTATAGTCCCTTATTGTTGTTAGTGTAACCCCCTTATTGTTATTGTTGTACCCTTGCAACCCCCATATTGTTATTATTGTGCCCTTACATTATTATTTTTAGGTTGGCTAGGATTACATTGTGGCCCCATGGACTCATATATATAGAAAGGAGGTTTTGTCAATTGTATCATCCAAAAATTGTTCATTCATGTAATGTATTGGAGGTTTCCCCCTCGAAGTGATTTATTTCTAAGGCTTTGATATCTCTTTTCTTCTATTTTTGGAGTTGGCTTCACAACATTTGGTATCAGAGATTTGGATTCTAGGGTTTCGCTGCACCAAACAGGTCATCATGATATTTTCACTATAACTTTTTTCTACGAATGTTCGAAGCCGAAATGTTTAAAGCGCGAAGCCGAAATCCTAAGGAACATCATCAGAAAATTTTAGAGCTTGGTTCCGAATATTTTCGGAGATATGATTTGTCGAAGTTAGGTCTTTTTTAGGCTCTCGAATTTCATCTCAAAGAGGTGATCGTGGGAAAATATTTATAACTCTCTCTCTGAGCATCAGATTTAAATTCTTTGAAAAGTGGCTAGAATTGCATGGACTGTAGTTTCTTGTATATCAATTTTAGAGCCAAAGGAGAAAACAGTGACAAGTGGCAAGTCGTACATGTTTGTTATACAAAAGTATTCCATAATTAGGTCATTGTGGGAGATTGAAGATAACTCTACCTTCAAGAATCCAAATCAGGTCAGACCTGTGGCATTTGAAAAAAGATTCAGATGGCTACCTCAGGGCCAAATTTCAGATATTGAATATCTGCAAGTACAGAGATAATTCAATTTCAATATTGAGCTCCTCAAAAGCAAGAAAAAGATGTATATTTTTTTCCGAATTGCGTAAGACTTGTTTGAAGAATCAATTTGAATTGATTCCAAGGGAATATTTTAGAATAGATATCATTATTTGGTTCTAAAATCCCCTCTAAAATGAATTCAACACCCATTAATCCTTCAGAAGACTCTACTATGGCTCATGAAGATGAAGAAATGCAACATGACATGACAAAATTACAAGAGAAAATGCACCAAATTTCGCTCTCGCAAAGAGCAACAAAAAATGAAATGGATGTTTTGAAGAAAAACGTGGAAGCTAATATGGATGTTTTGAAGAAAGGTATGGAAGCTACGATGGAAGGTTTGAAGGATGGTATGGAAAAAAAAATGGAAGGTTTGAAGGAAGGCATGGAAGGTTTGAAGGAAGGTTTTTCAAATTTGATACAACAAATGATTCCTAATGGCAAAAAGATAGTAGAAGAAACTCATGATGAGGACAAAACAAATGTTAATCATGATTTCATAAAATCTAATGTTGGATTGAAGAACCACCATATTCAAAATATGGATATGATGAAATTTGATGGCAAGGATCCTGTAACATGGATACTACAGATGAGGCATTATTTTGATCTCAATAATGTGCAAAACACACAAAAGGTACACATTGCAACTTTACATTTAGAAAAAAATACATTTGTATGGTATCGATGGCTTTTCTCCTGTAAAAAAATTGTCACTTGGTCAATTTTTACGGAGGAAATGATAGCACATTATGAAGATAAAAACAACAACACCTTCTTTAGCCAATTGATAAATCTCAAACAAAAGGGTCCAGTGGTGGAGCACATTAAGGACTTCCAAAAATTAAATATAAGGGTAATTGATATTCCAGAGGAACACCGGATTAATGTCTTCATATGGACTTTAAAGGATAATATCCAACATGAAGTTCGTGTTTGGGAACCTGAATCATTGGAGAAGGCATTGAGGTTGGAAAGAAAAATTGAATGTAAAGTTATGGCGACAAGGAAGCCTACCACTCACATCTATAAAGATGGAAGTGTTGCTACTCCTAGACTTCCACAACCTACAATGTTGACACCACACCAATTGGAAGAAAAAAAAGAAAAAGGGCTTTGCTCTAGTTGTGATAGAAAATACTCTAAAGGTCATAAGTGTGCTGAGAAGAAATTATTTTACATAGATTGTGAAGAGGAGGAATAAAATGAACAAGAAACTTCAAAAGAAGAGGATATAAACCAAAAAGCTACCCTAGAAGAAGAAGAAATGAGTCTGATCACATCATGTAATGCATTGGCAGGAATTACCACTCCTCAAACTCTCAAGATAGAAGGACATATCTAGAAGAAAAATGTAATAGTGTTGATTGATTTGGGTAGTACGCATAATTTTATTCATTGTAAGGTAGCCAAGGAATTGAATTGTTTCCTATACCTAGCAACAGCATGTCAAGTGATGGTTGCAAATGGATGAACTATAAATTTCTCAAGAAAATGAAATAATATCAAGCTAGCCATGGGGGAATATGTATTGAATATTCCAATGCTTTCCATCCCAATGGGAGGTGCTGATGTTGTATTAGGAGTACAATGGTTACAACCTTTGGGGACTGTAGCTTTTAATTTTCAAGAAATTTTCTTGAAATTGTTTTCGAAAGGAAAGGAAATCGAATTAAGGGGTATCACAAGGAAGCCAAGAAAGATAATAAGCTTGAATTTCATGACAAAGCTTCTGAAGAAAGAAAAACGAGGCGTAATTTCACAATTATGCTCACTAGAAGTTCCAACATCAAAATCATCTATTTCTCCAGATCTCCAAAAAGTCTTGGAAAATCATTCCAAGGTGTTTGATATAAAAGGACTCCTACCTGTGTGATCATGATCATGCTATTCATTTGATTCAGGAAGTGTTCCTCCAAACATCGGGCCTTACGAGATATCCTTATGTCCAAAAGAGAGAAATTGAGCCGTATGATTGCATAAATGTTAGGCACTGGTATAATTCGAAAACCCCCAAAACCTAGTCAAAGTTCTTTCTCTGCTCCTGTAGTATTGGTACACAAGAAGGATGGATCATGGCGCATGTGTCTGGATTATAGGGAGCTCGATAAGCTCACCATTAAAGATAAATTTCCCATTCCTGTGATTTATGAATTATTGGATGAATTACATGGAGCAATTTATTTTACCAAGTTGGATCTTCGTTCGGGATATCATCAAATTAGAATGAAGACTGAAGATATTCCAAAAACAGCATTTCGAACTCATGAGGGTCATTATGAATTTTTGGTCATGCCTTTTGGCCTTACCAATGCACCTTGTACATTTCAAGGGTTGATGAATTCCATTTTCAAACCCTTCCTTAGAAAATTTGTGCTAGTATTTTTTGATGATATACTAATCTACAGCGGGTCTTGGAAGGATCATGTTGAACATGTTGACAGGGTGCTCAAACTATTGCAGGAGAAACAATTATATGCAAAAAAATCCAAATGTTTCTTTGGAGTACAAGAGGTGGAATATTTGGGTCATATTTTATCTCATGAGGGTGTTAAAGTAGACCCTAACAAAATTAAAGCCATTAAGGAATGGAAAGTCCCCACAACCATAAAGCAGTTGCGAGGATTTCTCGGGTTAACAGGGTATTATCGCAAGTTTGTTAAGAATTATGGGAGAATAGCAGCACCTCTAACAACAATATTGAAGAAAGACGCATTTTCATGGACTCTTGAAGCAACTAGGGCCTTTGAACATCTTAAAGAAGAAATGTGCCTAGCACCAGTATTAGCTACACTAAACTTCACAAAAACCTTTATTGTGGAATGTGATGCCTCAGGAAATGGAATTGGTGATGTTTAAATGCAAGAAGGAAGACCCATTTCTTTTGAAAGTCGTTCAATCAAAGGAAAGTATTTAGAAAAGGCTAGAGAAGGAAATGCTGGCAATACTACATGCACTAAAGAAATGGAGACCTTACCTAATGGGAAGACATTTCAAGGTAAAAATTAATCATGATAGTCTTAAAAAAAAATTGGAACAAAGACTATCTTCAGAAGAGCAGTAAAAATGGGTCACAAATATGTTGGGTTATGACTTTGAAATCATCTACAAAAAAGGGAAGCTAAATGTTGTTGCATAGGCACTCTCAAGAAAGGATGAAGATCTGGAAGCATTGCTTTGTGCCATTTCTATTATCCAACTAGGTTGGATAACCGAAGAAATGGATGAATGGAAGAAGGATGAATATGTGTGGACACTCATTCAAAAGTTGCAGCAAGATGCTAATACATCTGATACATTTAGTTGGAAAAATGATTCCTTATGGTACAAAGATCGCTTATATATTTGCAATAATTCCCAACTAAAACAAAAGATTCTTTTGGAATTGCACACTTCTCCTTTAGGAGCACACTCGAGATTTTTAAAAACTTACCATAGGGTGAAGAAAGAATTTTTTTTGGATGGCCTTAAATATGATATTCAAAATTTTGTGGCAGAACGTTTGGTTTCCCAACAAAATAAAATTGAGACAATTAAGACCTGGGTCTTCTACAACCTTTATCCAATCCAAGTCAACATTGGGAGGAAATTTCAATGGATTTTATCACAGGTTTACCTAAGTCTGAAGGAAGGAGTGTCATCATGGTGGTAGTTGATAGACTTACCAAGTATGCACACTTTTGTGCATTATATCATCCATTTAAAGTAAGTATAGTTGCTATGACATTTATGGAAACAATTCAAAAGCTACATGGAAACCCGAAGATTATTGTAAGTGACAGAGATGCCATTTTTACAGGAAATTTTTGGATAGAATTATTTTCTTGTTTGGGTACTCAACAAGCTCATAGCTCATCTTATCGTCTTCAATCTAATGTTCAAATAGAGATATTGAATAAATCTTTGGAAGGATATCTTCGTTGTTTTATATATGATAAGAAAGCACAATGGGTCAAGTGGTTACCTCTCACTGAATGGTGGTATAACACTTCCTTCCATACTGCAGCAAAAATGACCCCATGTATGGAACTTTATGGATATCATCCACCGTCCATCACATATTATTTCAGGGAAAATGCCAGGGTTCAAGCAGTGGAGGATCACATCAAGCATCAACAAGAATTTCTCCAACTCTTAAAGGATAACCTAAATTTGTCACAAAATTGAATGAAACAACAAGCATATCAACATCACAGTGAGAGAAGTTTTGATGTGGGAGACTGGGTATTTTTACAGCTACAACCATACAAACAAATTTCCCTCAAGCAAGCTAATAAGGATAATAAATTATCGCCAAAGTACTATGGTCCTCACAAGGTGTTGCAAAAGATTGGTACTATGGCATACAAATTGGAGCTTCTTGCTTATTCACGAGTGCATCTAGTTTTCCATGTTTCATGCTTAAAAAAGGTTACAGGGGACAAACTTCTAGTTCAAACAATATTTCCAGAACTTCATGAGGAAGGAAAAACCATATTGGAACCTGAAGCAATCACAGAAACAAGAACTCAACAGCTACGAAATTGATCAATTTAAAAGTATCTCATCAAATTGATCAACCCCCTTATTGATATTGTTGTACCCCTATAACCCACATATATTATTGTGCCCTTGCATTACTATTTTTAGGTCAGCTAAGATTACATTGTGGCCCCACTAGGATTACATTGTGGCCCCATGGACTCCTATATATAGAGAGGAGGTTTTTTCAATTGTATCATCAAATAATTGTTCATTCATATAATGTATTGGTGGTTTCTCCCTTGAAGAGGCTTATTTATAAGGTGTTGATATCTCTTTTCTTATATTTTTGGAGTTGGTTTCACAACATTCACATATAGATACCCCATGCACCAAGAAGTACATATATTCTAATTCTTCACTTGTAGAGACCTTCTACACAAGAAAGAATATATATTTAGTTCCAGAGGCAAGAAAGTATATCTATTCAGTTGTAGAGATCTTCTGCATAAGAAAGAATATCTATCTAGTTGAAGAGTCCTTGCACCCGCACTAGAAAGTATATATCTTTGGTTAGGAAATGTTTTAGATGTTTTAGAAGAGATGTTTCAGAGGATGACATGTTTGAAAAAATAAGTTGGTAAGAAGGATCGAAAATTTTATTTTAAATTTAAAATAAAAAACATCACTTGTTTCCTTTACAAAGAATTATAAAATTTAATCTACCAAAGTATAGAAATGTATAAAATTTAATCTGCTAGAGTTATAGGATTGTAAGAAATGAAAATCGAACCTAAAATTTATAATTTATAAATTCTCAGTTATAGACATAAATCTTTCAAATCTTTCAGTTTCACACCAAGTGTTATATCTTTCTTATCTAGTAAGGGCTTTGATAACTTCCTAGGTTAGCTTTAATACTAGCGTTAAAGGCCAGCAAATTATTACTATGGATGGATTATCCCTTTTACAAGCATTTCTTATATTTTATTTTTGGGCTTGCACATATTCATTGTCATTATCGTAGGTGAAAATAAATATGACGACAAAAGATGTAGCCCATTACATGCCCTATGAGACAACACTAACATTGCCATTTTTTTACTTGAATCATTGTTTTTTTACTTAAATCACATTATGTTGCAGCATGAGTTTATTCACTAGCTAATTAGTTCCTTACCTACCAGTGCCTCTTCCATCTATGCTACTTACTCAAATGCTTCTACCTATGCAACTAGAAGATTTGGATTTTCCATCCCATGTTTATATAATAAAAAACGAAAGAAGAAAGCCTTCAATATAATCCAATTCCATCTTATATGTACTAGTTGTGGCTGCTTTTTTTTTAAATAAAATTTTAGGAATACAAGATTTATTTTTATCAAACAATTATGACAAAAAATAATTGTGCACTATCCCTAGAAGACATATGGGGCAATCCCTATGATATTTGAGGTTTTGTGAGAGGCACCTTGTTTCTTCTCCCACGAAAATCCCTGAGATATTTCAGGGACATATGAGGTTATATAAGAAGCATTTTGGCTCATCTCTTGTCATGTATTAACTATGATAATCAAATAAACCAAAATGAAATAATAAATAGTAAATAACTAACTAGAATATCAACTTCCAAGTTCAAATGGCTATGAACCTTGTGTTTTCCCTTCTCCCTGTGATCTTGTAGATTCAGCTCAAAAAATGCACTGACATTGATGCCATTGTTGGCCAAACCAATGAACATGGAAATGTACAAGGAATTATTCTTTTCATTCTTCCCATGCTGATAAAAACATGTAGCCTACCGATACTCTGATTCTATGAGAATCCCTTCTATTTTATTTTTTTTATGTTTATTGCAATAAAAGTGACCAGATTCTAGTTTGTTGTCTACGTTAAATCCATAGAACCCTGGTCGTAACCATATGGTGGCCATATTTAGACTTGTTATATCCCTTAAATTCCAAAGTACCATGGTCGTAATCATTCAGTTTAAGCATGCTAGAGATCCTAAATCTCATTGTCACTATACTCTCTCAACTATCGAATAAGATGTTGTTGCATGCACAGTTAGGTGGAGCATGGGACAAGTGGGTGCATGAGGTCTACTCATTTTTCTACTCTGCCACATAATGGACCGATGTAACAGCTGAATTTAGCATTAACTAGTTGTTAACTAGTAATCTAACATTTTAGCTATTATTTCTTTTAAAAATAAAAACTAAGAGAATTATCATTTCTGAAAAAGTTATTTATTTTTATTATTTGGAAATAAAATTGGTTATGGAAAGTGATTCCATAAAAATTAAATAGGCTGATGGTAAAATTATTCCAAGAACTGAAAAGGTGGTTGGACAGTTTAAATAATTACCTATTCCTTTGAGGATAAGAGATTGATCCCAGTGAGGAATAGGGGTTCTATTCAGAGAATGAGGACGAGAGTGGAAGGTTTCTTGAGCTGGAAGAGGCCAATGGAAATCTCTCAGTATTCCTAAAATTTTCCTAGTACTGATTGGACTTGGGATCCTGAGGTCACAGCAGAAAATTACTGTCAACCTGTACCTTTCAGTCATGGAGCATGGGGGAGAGAGGAGGACGTAATTGCCTCTCTTGAAGGTTGGGTGGACATTATCAACGAAATGAAAACTCAAGTAAGTTTCTAAGTATTTATCAAACTTATATTTGGAACTCATTTTTATTAGGAACTGATTTTCAGTAAATATGTTTCACAGGAAAGTGTTTCGTCAGAAGAATAGACCATAAAGTATTTTCTATAAAAGCATAATTTGAATGAGATTAAGCTTTGGGTACTTTTATGATTAAATCAAGACATTTACAGGTTAGATGAATTATTTGTGAAAAAACTTCTACTACGTGTTCTGAATTAGGGAAGTTTGCTATTATAAAAAAGAAAAAGAAAAAATAGTATGTAGTTGTCCTCAAGGAAAAGAACCAAATTACTATGTTAGATAAAATACAAAAAAAAAACTATGGTAACTATTGTAAAATACAGATGATACTATACAATACGAGGACAGTGATAGAATTTTTCCATTCCAAAAATAGAAGAATTACACAGAATAAAATATTTTGCAGAAGTGAAAACTATTTAATTGAAAAGCAGAGTAATCAAATAAATGGAATATTAAGTTACTGATTAAACTTCATAATAGTAAAGACTTGTGACAGTCAAATGAACTAAATCCTAAAAATAGGAGGAAATCACTGTCAGCCTTAGGATAGGAGGTGGAACCTCTAGTTCCAGGGCACATCGTGTCTCTGACTTAGCTATACGCGGATGGGAACAGGAGTGGTATGGTCACTCGAATAAGAACACGAATAATTAATACAACTAATTTTTCCAGTAAAATCGTACGTGATTAAGCCAAGTTAAGAGTAACATTCTAAAAGGCTATGATGCATATCATTAAAGTATATATAAATTAAAAGGAAATAAACCCAAGATTCATATGAAGAAATATTGTATAAAATATGGTTGCAATGACCGGCTAGAGGCTCGGAGTCCATAATTTTTTTCCACAAAATTTTGAAGCACAAAATTCTTAAATAAAGGAAAAAAAACTCAATAAATTTACAAATTACGATAACGCAAAGTCAGCACCTGGGCCAAGCTAGCAAGTTCTTAAAATAATACAATTATTCATTTTACAAAAATATGAAGACTACTGTAATTACAGTTCAACTCGGATTATGTAAATGCATAACCAATATCCTTGGGGACGTAGTATATACATTTCAGTAATTTTGGAAAACTTCCAAAAAATTCAAAGAAAGAAAAACCTTACGAGTACTCTACAGAGGAACACATGCAAATAGGACTGTGTGCCTAGCCACAACATTCCAAAATGCATACAATTTTAGTAGACTAGCCAAGAACTCTATGAGTGAGGCTTGGACATGTAATACGGAATAGCAATTTACAAATAACTATAAATAAAAATGCCGGTGAGGAGAGGTAGTCCTGGCAGAAAAGTGTATGTGTCATGTGTACCTTGAGGCACAAGCTAATGGTTAGCTGGCGATACAGTTTGTTTAGGAGGAAATTTTAGATACTGATATTCCTCTGAAAGAAGAGCATACCTTCAAGAAACCCAAAGAAAACTATAAGTCTTAACTTGGAAAATTTAGAAAACTCTTGATTTGACTATAAACAGAAAGATAAAGAGAAATTAGCATATTGGTTGCCTGAATAGGTCTTCCGACAATGTTGTAGAATGCCAAACCTGAACATTTGAGAGCCGGAAAAGAAATATGAGTAGTTGGAACCCAATACGATAACCAAATAGTCCAATGAATTTGATAAGGATATTATTGAATGGCAACTGACCAGAAATTTCCAAAAGAACTATTACTTATGATGACACAGAGACGAAACAAAGCTGGAAGAGCTAAATGCAACCATGGATGGAATTTTTTCCTAAGGCAAAAGTATTTTTTTTTCTCGACCACAGCCATGGACGATGCTTCTTCCTATAACATTGTTAACTATCATAGGAAATGCCACACAAAACCTTAGCACTCAAGCCGTGAACAAGTTTTGCAGACCTCACACTCTTCGTCGGTAGAGGAGAAATGATATGGAACACTTAGGGTTGCGGGGTAATACCCAGCAGTTCCCACCAAGTTCCTTTTTCGTAGATCTCTGATGAGGTTGGACGGTGATTAGAAGGGCAGGTGGCCCAATGGAGTAATAAAAAATAAAGATCTCATATTGCACAACTGGCATGGTTAAGGAATTCAGCAGGACATGTGAGAGATCACTAGTACATGATGGAAAGAAAATATTATATCATTAAATGCGTGAGGCATTAAAGTTAAAAATCAGAGCCAAATCACATGGTTAAGCATCGTATTAACATTATGGTATAATTTTTCAAACAATGAAATAACACATCACCCAAGGTGTCATTATAAACATGGTAATCGAAGATCCAATCCATAAATAAAGATTGTACCATAGTAATATATATTTGGTAATGGTTAAATTTTTATGCCACAATGTTTTTTACTATAGGATAAGAATTGAATTTTTTTTTTATGTGTTGTATGGTATGAGTGTTACAAGTGGTATCAGAGTAGCGTTTGCACGATGGGACCTTATGGGTCATCTAACGATTTAAGTTGTGTGTATAGTGATGCACATAAAATAATCATAAGAGGAGACGTCATGAGAAGGGGGTCAATGAAACAACCACCTCAGAACATCAGGGAACCCCAACCAAGACCAGGAATGAATCTTGATATGTGGATTCAGCTAAGTGTGGATCAGCACCAGTGAACATGTAGACTGCTAGAGGAATAACAACACCAAACTAGCATACTGTTGAATACAGTGCAATAGCTACAAGAAGAAATGGTGTGGGTTCAGAGTGATAATGAGTGCTTGATGCAAGATAAATAAAATATACTCAAGAGCCTTTTAGACAAGCAGAATCTGGGAATGGAACAACCCAGCACTGATAGAGACATGCAGGAAGGTAACGAACGAAAAAAAGGGAACACATCACCGACAGAGTGGAAATAATCCCATCACAGCGAAGCAATAAAAACAGAAATTATAATGAAGCAGAGTCTTGGAATGTGTCACACCAGCAAGAGGTTAAGAAGCAAAAAGTGGAGCTTCAAGGTGAGTTTCGAAAAATAAAACCACCTTGTAATATCCCAAAAGGGAGAATGCAATAATACTTAAACACAATATGAGAACTGCAGCAATATAAAAAATAAATATTAAGACAACATCAGAATTTATAGAGAAGATAAGCCATTTTATTATATTGGAGAAGAATCAGTTACACAATGTACAAAATATGAGTAGATCTAGCCAAAAAGTTGGTCTAGAATCACCTAGAAAACATGCTGCAATAGGTACAACGTAACTAGAGAGGCGCTAAAGAAAATACTGCGCTGTCCCTTCAGTAGAATATGACCATATAGTTACAGGCTGAATAGGAAAATCTATATATACTGAAAACTGAAGCTCAGATGATGCCAAGGTTCAAGATCTGGCCAATGTGATGGATTCCAAAGATAACCCAAAAAGGATTTTCCAGAACTACAACTTTGGAAAATCACCTCCCTAGTATTTGATCCTTGATCTGCTGGGAAATATAGATCTGAAGCTAGATCTATCAAATAGATTGCTGAAATATGTTGCAAGATCAAATCTAAGATTTAAGGGTTGATCCATTCTTTAGATCTACAAGCTAGAAGCTCTAGATCTAGCTTCTCAATCCTCCATTGATGATTGCAGTTGCTGTAACACAACTACCAACAAAAACTACACTGTGAGGGAAAGAGAGGCCTTCTGCCTGCTAAAAAATGCTGCAATAAACTCCAAGCTAATGGTGAGATTGATGGCAATGTGAGGGGATTATCCCTCATAGGACTACTAGCTGAAATGCAAGTAACTTCCTTCCTCCTTTTTTATCTGCAATTTAGACAGCATAATTCCTGAAAGAAGTACTGCTACTAGGAGGTCAATAAATTTTGGCCTGATACCATATCTACAATGAAGCTCTACGAAGATTATCTTGAAGCCCAAGGTGATAGGAATAAACCCTCACCAGTTCTCTAGCTGAAGTACTGAAGACAAGTTCCTCTTTCCAAACTAATCTTCAAAAATCTGTAATTTTTGAATATGAATGTTCTGCAGAAAGTAAGAAAAAGAGTGTGGCACTTAAAGCCTGATGTAGAATGAAGTAAAAGAATCTTTATAGGGTTTCTCTAAGAAAGAGGTGGGATTCTGGACCAGGAACACCTTGTGCTAAACAACACTTGCAATCTCTGCTAAACAACCCGAGAAAGCAATGGAATGTCACATGAAAATTCCATATCTGAAAATATATTTACATCAAGAATAATCAGCATCCCCTCATCCTTGCCTTCATCTTCTTTATATAATATTTGAGCCTTCCCAAGCCTTGGCCCTCATCTAGACTACGCAGTGTATGTGGACAAGATCCTCCAAGTTTGACTGCGCTGTTTGACAAAATCAACCATCATGTCTAGATGCAATGTACACCCTCTCCATCAAGTGTGCTTTGTTTGCACATCATCCTCCATCACTTTATCATGAATGTCTTATGATATTTTGTTTGACATCTTCAAGATCTTAGTTGACTGTGTCAACCTCCATGATCTATCTCATTATTGAGTTAGGTTTTCCAATTTCATTGACATTAGTAGTTGCTCAACTACCTTATTATATATATCTAGGCTTAATTAATCCACATTCACACACACAAAAGTGGATATTTATTCATATTGAGGATTATGGGTCCCTCCACCCTTTTATTTACTTAATTCGTTAAGAAAATCAAGGACTCTAATATTCCAAATATGATGTGGAAATTTGGGAATATTACAGTCCGTCGTCGCGCCCCCCCACGCCCCCCCAAGAAAAATGTTGCTTGTCCTCAAGCAACTCCAAAAGTAGATGCAAAGCCATATATTCCCCTCCAAATGACATCTGGATAAGGAAGGCTTCCTCCATTTGCTGCAATGGGTTTTGCATGTTTGGTTTCAAAGTTGTCTTTTAAAAACATAAATAATGACCTCTAACTATATGGTTAAATGTCCTCCTTCCATCATGAAGTACCAAGTGACAACCATATGATGTCCAACATCATCATCAATAAATGAGGTGCATAAAATAAGGTGGTTCTCTTCAGAAAGGAAAAGCTCCATCACACAATACATCTCTCCATCCCATGCTTTATGAATTTGATTGAGCATTGATATGCTCTCATACTTAGCCCTGTTGGCCTTGTTGGATCCAAGCATCCTTCTAATGTTTTGAAAAATAATAAGGAAAGGAGCTATATGGGTAGAAAAATATGTCAAACCATATTCTCCTAATAGTAACCACTGGAGTAAGGCCCTTTGCTACCATCCTCCATCTCCTCCATGTAAGATGGACAAGCCAAACTCTCCCAAAAGCAACCAAAGAAACAAGAGATCTTGCTGCTTTCTCGCCTCCTCATGTGCATCATGAAGAAAAAACATAATAATGGACATATGGAATGTCACATCAGCCCAATACAAAGAAACATCATCAATTCACATCATGAGAGAATCATGCCAAGCTTTACCCAATACAAAACACATAGACATAGGAGATGTCATGTGGTGGCCAATATCTCTCAATTGAAACCAAAGTGAACATGCCTTCTTTTGCTACATTCTATCATTGATACATAAGGCATGCATCAGAAAAATATGAGCTATTGGTTGGTAACCATGCTCAGCCAAGAGTATCCAACATCTATGCCTCCTTCTTCATTTCATAAGTGTTCCTCAAGGCATGAATCAAAGAAATAGAAGCCTTTGGGCAGTGACAAGAATCTCCCAAGGGAAACCAACGTAACCAAGCTTACTGGCCCATGTCATACATCTGCAAGTGGTCATACAACCTCTTTCTTATCTTCCTCATCCATTCATCCCAATATGGAAGATGAGTGATGTGCTGCATAATCATGGTATCCTCCCTTTGTATAATACCATATTCCCCAAACTGGTTAGGAACTTTGCACTTCATGAAATGTTGAAGTGCACCTCCAATGAGATCTCTTAATGAGACCTTCTTCTCATCCATGGCCTTCCAAAACCAATGAGGTTCTAGATCTGCTATAGGTATAAGTCTCTCTTTGAGTTGTGAGGTGCTCATTGAGAAAGTGTCATCAAGAAAGGAGAAAAGGTTTCTCATATCTAGATGTCTACCATTTATCATCTTTACCTCCATTGCTTCATGAGTGAAGCTACCTTCAGAATTCTCCAAGAATAATGGGGCCTCATCATTATCACTAATTCTAAGTGACAGCGCTGTAGATCTGCAAGGTAATACATAAACTTTCCTAAAGAAAAGTACAATACTGATCTCATAACCAGACATTGTACAAAGGATTATGCTCATCCCTCCCTCTGAAACTTTGCACTTCAAATAAAGAGGTTGAGTGTAGTTCATCCATGAAAAACTGGGATATATTTTCATCTCCTCCTTGATTAGATTAAGGGTCCTCTAAAGGTGTGATATGTTGCTGCTTCAAATCAGCATTTGGATCTAACCCTTGGTCATGCATTGGCCTTGATGGCATGTCCCCATAAGTTTCAATAAGATCTACGGAAACAATAGGTGATGAATGTGTATGCATACCTTGGATCAACTGACATGTGGGAACCTCTTGACAAAACACAAGAGTTCCTCCAAGCATGACAATAGTGCCTCCAACTACTGGTAAGAGAGATGGCTTCTCTTCTTCCAATGTACCAGCATTGGAATCTTCCTCCTCTTCCTTATGCACCTCTTGAATCATGCATGGGACTCTATGTGTCAAGAGTTCAAGACCACCTTGTAAAGTTGCAAGTGTCTCTTCTCCAGATACAAGTACTTCTGTAACTGGTGGTGAATGTAGTGACTTCTTGTCCAGAGAAACAAGAATGATGTCCTCCTTTGTTTCCTTAGGAAATGTATGTTTGTGGCACATCTCTATATTCTTCTCATCAAAATTCTTTCTCAAATTGTGAAAGAAATTTTAATATTTAGCCACCTTTGCATGCTCCATGTGACCAAACCACCAATCATTGGCTTCATCTAAAAGAAGTGCTGCAATTTGGATAACCTCTTCTTCAGCTACAAGATGCAGCCTGAAAAATGCATCTAACTCTCTCCTCCAAGCCTCAACAGTGCTTGAGGAAGATCCATCAAATGTAGGTAAATAGAATCTATTATGCCTCTTTCTTCTATTGATGCTATATGATCCCCTTTCTTCTTTGATTTTGAAGAATTGTTGGAGAGTTAGCTTCTCCTTGAAAGCTCTAGATTGTGCTTTGTACTCTTCAAGATATAGACTGAGAGTCTCATGAGTCTTAGGTTCATTCCTTCCCTCATTTATACACCCTTCATATTCTTCAAAGAAAGTGGACATAGTGGATCTATGAGGATATTTAGGATTCTCTGGTTTTATTCTTTATTGATAGGAAGTGCTTGGACCTTCCTCATCACATCTTCTTCTTGGATCTTCATTCTGCCTATCCTCTTTCATTTGATAGACCTCCTCGGAGAGATCTTGCATAGACCTACAGAAATGAGTGGTAGAATTTTCTTCCTCCATGATAGATCTCATCTATCTGCTTCTTCTTTAGATGCAAAAGATGAAGTGTCCACAAGCTGAGCCAAAGATCATGCTCTGATACCACTTTAATATCCAAAAAGGGAGAATGCAGTAATACTTAAACACAATATAAGAACTGTAGCAAGATAAACAATAAATCTTAAGATAACATCAGAACTTACAGAGAAGCTGAGCCATTTTAATAGATTGGAGAAGAATCAATTACACAATGTATAAAATATGAGTAGATATAGCGAAAAAGTTGTTCTAGAATGACCCAGAAAACATGTTGCAATAGGTATAGCGTAACTGGAGAGGAACTGAAGAAAATAATGCGTTGTCCCTTCAGAAAAATATGAACATATAGTTGCAGGTTGAATAGGAAAATGTAGATCTACTCCAAACTGAAGCTCAAATGATGCCAAGATTCAAGATCTGGCCAATGTGATGGACTCCCAAGGTAACCGAGAAAGGATTTTCTCGATATACAACTTTGGAAAATCACCTCCCTAGTATTTGATCCTTGATCAGCTGGGAAATATAGATATGAAGCTAGATCTATCAAATATATGGCTGAAATATGTTGCAAGATTAGATCTAAGCTTGAAGGGATTATCCATTCTTTAGATATACAAGCTAGAAGCTCTAGATCTAGCTTCTCAATCCTTCAATGATGATTGCAGCTATTGGAACACAACTGCCAAAAGAAACTGTGCTATGAGGGAAAGAGAGGCCTTATGCCTACTAAAAAATTATGCAATAAACTCCAGGCTGATGGTGAGAGTGATGGAAATGTAAGGGGATGATCCCTCATACGATTACTAGCTGAAATGCTAGTAACTTCCTTCCTCCTTTTTGATCTGCAATTTAGACAGCATAATTCCGGAAGGAAGTATTGTTGTTAGAAGGTCAATAACTTTTGGCCTGATTCCAGATCCGCAATGAAGCTCTGGGAAGTTGATCTTGAAGCCCAAGGTGATAGGAATAAACCCTCACCAGTTCTCTAGCTGAAGTACTGAAGACAACGTCCTCCTTCCAAACCGATCTTTAGAAATCTGCAATTACTAAATATGAATGTTCTACAAAAAGTAAGAAAAAGAGATGTGGCACTTAAAGCCTAATTTAGAATGAAGTACACGATTATTTCTAGGGTTGCTCTAAGAAAGAGGTGGGATTCCCGACCAGGAACACCCTGTGCTAAACAACACTTGCAATCTCTACTAAACAGCCCGAGAAAGCAATGGAATGTCACGTGACAATTCCAGATCTAAAAATATCTTTACATCAAGAATAATCAGCATCCCCTCATCCTTGCCTTCATCTTCTTTATATAATATTTGAGCCTTCCCAAGCCTTGGCCCTCATCTATATTGCGCAATGTATGTGGACAAGATCCTCCAAGTTTTACTACGTTGTTTGACCAAATCAACCATCATGTCTAGGTGCAATGTACACCCTCTCCATCAAGTGTGCTTTGTTTTCACATCATCCTCCATCACTTTATCATGAATGTCTCATGAATTTTGTTTGATATCTTCAAGATATTAGTTGATTGTGTCAACCTCCATGATCTATCTCATTATTGAGACATGTTCTCCAATTTCATTCACATTAGTAGTTGCTCAACTACCTTATTTTATAGATCTAGGCTTAGTTAATCCACATTCACACACACAAAAGTGGATATTTATTCATATTGAGGATTATGGGTCCCTCCACCCTTTTATTTACTTAATTCATTAAGAAAATCAAGGACTCTAATATTCCAAATATGATGTGGAAATTTGGGAATATTACACACCTACATTTGATGGAGAAGCTGAGGAAGTGGCAGGGGCTTGGTTGATAAATATGAATAAATATTTTCAAGTGTATGAGTATAGCAACAACGTAAAAGCTAGATTGGCCATATATCAGTTGAGAGAAAAAGCCACTTGTGGTGGGAGGAAGTAAAGAATGTTTGTAGAATTTAAGACCAATACGTTACCTAGGAATCGTTGGAGTAATACTTTAAATATAAGTATTTAACAGAACATTTTTCGACGAGAAATCTAAATAATTTCATGACTTGAAGCTGGGGAAGATGACCATGGATGAATATATCACTAAGTTCACCTCTGTGTTAAGATATGTTCCATACCTCAGAGATGAAAAGGCTAAGGTTCAAATATTTCTGAGCAGGCTGCCAAATCATATGAAGGAACAAGTTGAGTTCGTAAATCCTAGAACGATGGACGAAGCCATTCGTAAGGCATGAATGTGCTATCAGCAGTCCAAGGAAAAAGGGGAAGCTGTCAAAAGTTAGCAGCCAAGAAAAGGATAGAAAAGCAGCTCAAACTTCAAGGGAGCTAAAAATAATAATTTTAAGATTTCTGCAAGAAGTTTTGTAAGCAAGAATTTTGGTAGAAATC
This sequence comes from Pinus albicaulis, assembly GCA_034641835.2. Lineage (NCBI taxonomy): Eukaryota > Viridiplantae > Streptophyta > Pinopsida > Pinales > Pinaceae > Pinus > Pinus albicaulis. The sequence continues at coordinate 1,156,078,324 of CM076572.1, read as the reverse complement.
ATCAAAGAACCCGATGGCTAGCTGAAGAGAGGCCTACAGAAAAATCTAGCAAATCTGAGCAAGGGAAAGTGACCAAACCACCTCTATAGTGTTGGGGTTGTGGTGAGGCACATTATTATAAAAAATTCCCACATCGAGCCGAACAGTTTTGAGAGGTTGAAGTAGCTATTGACCACTGCACCAGTGTTGACAGTAGCTGACCCCAAAAAATAATTTGACGTTTGTATAGAAGCTTGTAAAGATGGTGTTGGGGCAATTTTATCCCAGGAAGGAAAAGTAGTGGCTTATGAGTCAAGAAAATTGAAGGAGCATGAAAAAATATATTCAACCTATGATCTACAATTAACAGTAGTAGTACATGCAATCTGGGTATGGAGACACTACCTACTTGGAAAAAACATTGTACTAAACACTGATCATAATAGTCTAACCAACTACTTTAAACAAACTAATTTAAACTCTCGACATGCCAGATTGAATGCTTTCCTAAGTGAGTTTTATATGGGCATTCAACAAATGAAGGGTAAGGAAAATCAGGTGGCAGATGCCTTAAGTAGGAAGCTACATTGTGTCTATGAGGTTTACCATAATCATATTATTGGCTTGAATTAAAATTCTTGGATCAAGTGAAAGAGGAAGCACAAAAGGATCCTGAATACCAAATCCTATGGCAGCAAATGGAAGAGGCCAGAAAGAAAGGAAACACTTTTGAATATGGAGTTAATAAAGAAAAAATGATAAAATTTAGAGCAAAGCTATATGTACCAACCCGTGTGGACCTAAAGGAGGTAATCCTAAATGAATATCATAGAAGTAATTATGCAGGACACCCAGGATACTAGAAAATTTTAACTGCTATTAGAAAAATATATTTCTGGCCTGGTATGCATAGAAACATTGCTGAATATTTAAACAAATGTTTGGAGTGTCAACAGGTCAAGGTGGAGAATTTACATCCCACAGGATTGTTGCAGCCCATACGAGTACCTGAATGGAAGTGGGAGGTCATATCCCTAGACTTCATTACAGGTTTACGACGGTCAAAGAGGAAAAATGACTCAATCATGGTGGTGATCGATAGGCTGAGTAAGTCTGCACATTTTATACCTATACAGTCTAATTACAAGACTGTATAGATATCAGATATTTTTATGAGAGAAATATTCAGACTACACAGCATTCCGAAGACTGTTATTTTGGACACAGACGTGAAGTTTACTTTAGCATTCTAGAAAACTTTGTTTACAGGTGTGGGGACCCAAATAAACTTTAGGATTGCTTATCATCCCTAGATAGATGGTTAGATGGAATGGGTAAACCATGTTTTGGAAGAAATGCTACTCATGTACGTGATGCAGCAGCCAACCAGGTGGGAAGATTATTTACGTCTTGTTGAATTTGCTTATAAAAATGGTTATCAGGAGTCCCTTAAGATGAGTTCTTTTCAAGCTCTATATGGGAGACAATGTCGCACACCCATAAATTGGAGTAGCCCTGAAAAGAAATTAATGTTAGGACCATAAATGCTGGCTGAAATGGAATTAGAAGTAGAGAATATTAGCCAAAACTTGAAAGCCCCACAATATCAACGGAAGATATATGCCGATAATAAGAGGACTTATCGATAATTTTAAGTGGGTGATCATGTGTATGTGAGGATCAAGCTCAAGAAAAGTACCTTGAGGTGGGCCTCTTGTGCAAAGTTAGCCCCCACATTCTGTGGACCCTTCCAAATTTTGGAAAGGGTTGGATCTGTGTCATATTAGTTGGCTTTACCCAGCCACATTCAGTGCACAATGTGTTTCATGTGTCCTTGTTAAAGTGATATCTGCATGATACGAAGCATGTAATTCATTGGCAGAATATTCAGGTAGAGTCAGATGACGAGTTTCTGGTTGAGCCTCAACGCATACTCCACAGGGGAGAAATTATGATTCAGAAGCGAGTCATCACCCAGGTTAAGGGGCAGTGGATGAAATTCAGCCCAGACAAGGCTACTTCGGAGGACAAGGGATTTGTGAGCGAGGCTTACCTAGAGCTATTCTCTGAGCTGGAGTGAAACACCGAGGATAATGTTACTTCCAGGGGGAAAGTTGTAACAGCTAAATTTGGAATTAACTTGTTGTTAACTAGTAATCTAACATTTTAGTTATTAATTGTTTTAAAAAGAAAAACTAAGACAATTATCATTTCTGAAAAATTTATTTATTTTTATTATTTGGAAATAAAACTAGTTATGGCAAGTGGTTCCATAAAAAAGTAAAAAGGCTGATGGTAAAAGTATTCCAATAACTGAAAAGGTGGTTAGACAGTTTGAACAATTACCTTCTCCTCTGAGGATAAGAGACTGATCCCAATGAGGAAAAGGGGTTCTGTTCAGAGACTAAGGAGGAGAATGCAAAGTTTCCTGAGCTGATAGACACCAGTGGAAATCTCTCAGCATTCTTGAAATTTTTTTGGTAGTAACTGGACTTGGGGTTCTGAAGTCACAGTAGAAAATTACTGTCAACCTCTACATTTTAGTGGTGGAGCACGGGAGAAAGAGCAGGACATAATTGCCTCTCTTGAAGGTTGGGTGGACATCAGCAGTGAACTAGAAACTCAAATAATTTTTTGACTATTTAGTAAACTTATATTTGGAACTAATTTTAGTAAATATGTTTCACAAGAAAGTGTTTTTTCAAAAGAAAAGACCGTAAATTATTTGTGACGGAGCAAAGCTATGTCCTTTACTTATTCTGGTGGCAGGCTCTTATGATGCCATTGATAACACAAAACTATATTTTAGTTTATGTGTATTCCTGCAAATTAAATTAATCTCATATTAATTATATAAACCCTTATTAACTTAAAATAAATGCAGATTAGATTTGGGGTCCAATTTAATCTGGCTAATCCTATTACTTTCTGCCTTCAATAACAATTTAATTATTTCCTGTTGGATGATGCATCGTTTTCCGTCAATTTCATTTCATCAATCATCCAATGGCATCCGCATTCCACTCCTCAGCAAATAACACACCCGATCATGCATGATAAAAGTGGTTTTGATGGTCGATGTGTCAATCTATGAACTATATCACATCCCTTTGACATTTACCTCTTCCTGATAAAAAACGGTGCGATATTACTGGTGGTTTTCTGAAACCACTCCAAATCATGTTGTATCGTATTCTAATTAACCTGATTCTTAATGATTTGGAATCGCGCGATATTGGTGGTTTTATAATGCCACATGTCACTTACGAAATCTAATCACGAGACCTCATAAAATACCATTTACTACCTCAAAGCTATGCAATAACCACTTACCGGGTTCAAGAAAACCACATCAAGTTTCGTCGTGATACTCGCCAGAGAATTACAAACACATTTCACCATTCGGCCTTGACTCAGAATTCTTCTCGACATTTATTTTGTAAGGTTCCATCCAAATTTCACTACGCCTTCGACTCTCTGGTTCAATTCTTTTTCCATTCACCTTATTAACTCTGCATCTCCAATTCATATACTATGATAGCTTCGACCATAGTACAAATTATGTGAAAATTTAGATATGCTTCGATTGGAATAAAATTCATTGAATTAATCTCAAACCAATTGCAGGAACAACCAATTGATATGACTTTCTCCAAATGCATGGTGTGGTGTCATGAAACTTCATTAGCATAATTCTCTCACTGTTTTACTAACCTTTAATTGAAATCAACCATTGTAGAATTTACTGGAATACACGGTTCCTAAGTTCCAAAACCCATTAACATTCGAATCTGCAATTGAATGGTTAAAAGCATAATTCCTTGGGGTAAATTGAAAACCCACATCAACTGATTAGTTAATGATTCCAATAATCATAACAGAGAATATCGCCAGGTATTTCTCAGATTCACAATCAATGCAGCATAAGGTTAATACGAACAGATACAAATATTTACACAAGATATATATACAATCTTCATTGTACTGATATTTTATAAAATAATTACAAAGAACATAGTCACATTCGACTAGTTTGACCTTCTATATGAATCGACTTCCTACTCACTAACTCCCTTTGTCTACTATGTCTTCAAAAGATCACAATTATATATGAAAATGAATTCATGAATCAATTTGGTTCAGAACCAGAAATTTCTCACTCTCTCCTAAAGTCTCTCTTCAGCTCTACTCTTTTCTCAACAAAATCTAATTTAATCTTTTAAATCCCTCAAATCCTATTCTAACCAAATAATCTAAACTACATGGCTTGATCTCCATGTAGGGAGGATCAATTTGCCACTTTTCCCTTTTCTACTCAGAATTTGACAACAAGTAAACTACTCACATAAATTTAATTTAACTAAAATTTAACTAACCACTTGCCTTCCAACCCTTTGTTAGCCACAACATGTGATCACACTATTACACTGCTGGCTAGGTCTAATTTCTCTTACATCAAACTCCCTGAGTTGAAAATTTTGTTGACCTCCTGATCATGCATTTCTTTTGCTTACTCATCCAGAATCCTAAAATTTACTTTTTAACTTGTCATCTCTTTTATCATGCTACTGCTCCATTTATTCTTTCACTATTGCTTCAATTCTTCCAGGTTTCCAAATCTTATGTTGTTGCTATCCTCTTTTCTTGCTAATGCAAATTCCTTTTGTTATTTTCTCTTCTTTGTTGGTTCTCTTCTTCTTTTTGCTACTGCTTCTCTTGACTGATTTTTTTATCCACAATTTTTCACAATTTGTTCTTGGTTGAACTCCACTGGCATCTAACTGTTGTACATTCTCCCTTACCACATATATTATAAAATTTCTGTCTAATTTCAATTTGCCTCTTTCACTTACAACCTGTTGGTTTTACTTTACAACTTCTCCTTCACTATCATTAGAGAAAAATTCCAGCAAATTAAATCTTCCCTCATATTCAACAAGCATGTCATTTGCATATGGCTCTTCTTTCCTGTATAAAATAGAATTCCCATCATAAATATCAGATTTAAAATAACTATGGTTTTCAATCTCCACAGATAATTCTGTCATCAAATATTTATGTTGTCCTTCCACAAATTTTATGAAATTGTTAGCAAATTTTATTTCAGCACTTTCCTCTACATTACACAGTGTTCCTTATCCTGACACAAGGCTATAATGCAACCATTCAATAGCTGGAATTTCTTGGAGCATATCATTGTGAAGTATCCTTTCATCTTTTGTACTTATACCATTGCAAAAAAATGATGTTGTTTCATCTTCAGATATAACAGAAACAAAATCCTGTTTTTCTAAATCTTCTTCATGGTTTACAGACTCATCAATTTCAAAATCATAGAATTCCTAAACTTTTGTATCTTTCAACATCATCATACATTCTTTCACAATTTCCATAAAACTCACATATTTGTCCTCTACTAAAGATGCTTCATTCTTGTTATCATCAAAAACTTTCATGTGCTTATCTTCACCTTCTTTAATCATGAAAATTTCCCTGCCAATACCATCATTCTCAAAATTATTAAATACATTCTCAAAATTTCTTTCTGTTTCATCCATCTCTTCCAGTAATCTCACTTCTTCATCAATGTACATAAGAAATATGTCTTCTTGATATCCATTACCTGTAGAACCTAAAGTCATACACAACATATCAGTTTCAAAAATATAGGGCTCTTCATTTGAAGTCTCACTGATCATATTTTCCTGCTTCTCTAAGCTATTCTGATAGTTTACTCAGTTATTGAGAAATTATTCCTCAACATCTCTGATTTCTTTTTCATCAAAGAATACTTCTGGGACTGTAGATTCTTGACTATGTTTGGCAAATTCATCATAGGTTTGTAGAATACCTTTTTGTTTTAAACAATTCTCTCCATCACTCAGGTTATCCAAGTAAGACAATAATGTCTTTCTCTCTTCTATAATTAGACTTTCATCCTTCAAGGTCTTCCTTGACTTAACTTCTTTCGCTGAGTTCTCTATGTCAGCTTTTATTCTCTCCACTTCACAAATCTGTAATGTATTTATCTCCTTTTCTCTGTTCAATTTCCATTGGTTTTCTATCCATGCTAAAATTCCTTCAAACGTGATCCAGTAAGTTTTTAATAAGAGAAGAAACAACCATTCAGCCATACCTTTTCATTTCCTCCACCAATTGAAATATTGAACTTATTTATGAATCTCTTTTTGTGTTTTCCTTGCGTCTGCCTCTTCCACTTTTTCATGCTCAGGCTCAATTTCATTAAGTTTCATACCTGCAAACATACATTCACACAAATAATTAATCCCAAAAATATGATACTTTCTTGTCTGTGTAGATGCTACTAGTACCTTTTCCTCATGCTGATCTGTATAGATCATCTCTTCATCATTATCATCATTGTATGTTTCTCCAAGGATAAGTCCTTTCTCTGGTTTACAAATAGATTCTCTTTTTCCATTCTCAACAGTTCGGAATATTAATTTCTCAGCAAATAATTCCTTGACAGGCCACTTAACTCTTTTCCCCACATAAAATCCTTGTTTCCATTCCTCTCTGATTCTTTTTTGTATCAGCTTCTTCAAATGATCGAGTTTTCTCTTCATCTCAGCTATCTCTTTGTCAATTTCTTCCTTACTCATTCTTTTGAGTCCATCTACTTTGACACTTTTCCCTCTTTTTCTGTGACTTTCCTGTATACCCATGTTATGACTAACAATAGTCAAATTTATTTCTTCCTTTAGTGAACTTTCATTGTTCACTGGTGAGCTACAACTAGCCCTTCTTTATTCTGTAACAAGTCTGTTACGTGTCACCCATACCAAATCATCCTTTTGGTATCCTTTCTTTTCCAGGTCCTCTGCATTATAATCCATTCTTCTCCTTGAGCACTCTAGCTCAGATTCCAAAGATATTGATTGCTGCATATTCAATTGGTCACTTCCCTTTTTCTTCAGTAACTTCATTTATTGTTGGGTACTATCACCTTTCATTCATCTGAGAGTTCTTCCTACTTCATCTTATTTAACATAGCCCATGTGCTATGATGCTGATACAACTCATTGTACCTTTCAGCAATTTCACTGCTTCCATTAACCTGCACAATCTTACCTTGGGATACATTAAAGTACCTTTTCAAACCTGTCAAGTTTCTTCAAAGATATCTTAAAATTAATTCCCATTCCATCATTTAAATCTTTTCCAAATGATTCATATATCCACTATTTCATTTAAACTTCTTTATTCAAAAGACTCCATACACTCGGCAACTATTTCCATGTTACTTTTCATAATGGACACTTCAGCTTTTAAGATCAACTAAGATTAAATCTGAAATTCAACTATATTTAAAAATTCATGATAGACACTACAAATTTCTTCTGATAACCTGTTTGTAAGAAAATGTTGTCTTGCTTCTGCAAATTCCAAAATTTAAACCCTTGTAATGACTCTCCTTTCAGATCTATTAACTCCAGTCTTCACTCTAACTGTTCCTTCAACCATCAATATCATGGTCTTCAATAATACTTTAAGCACTCCTCAATCATTCTCAGTCTTACACAAAATTCTTCAAAGCATATCAAACCACTCTTCTATTTGACTTTAAATTCAAAACCTTTTACTTCAATTTATCTTTTAAATCAAACCAATCATTCAATCAACTTACATGGAAATTTCATTTTCTTGAAAGGAAAACATATTCTCCTTTGAAATTTCAATCCCTTGTTGTTCTTCAGACATTCAAACAAATATCTGTACATCATCAAAGATGAATATTCTTACTAGACCTTTTCTAGAGGATTTATTGTTTCTCCATTTTGATCTCACTATCCACTGTGCTTCATGTTGGTATCTCCAATGTCTTTCTGATCATTCCAAAGACTTTTCCCTTACAGTATCTTTGATGCAATTTCTTCATTTTCTTTTTTGTCACAGCTACTTGCTGAGAATAAATTTCAATCTTTCAACCAAACACCACAGAGAATTGGTCTAGCTCTGATACCACTAATGCTGTGTCCTTTACTTTTTCTGGTGGTAGGATCTTATGATGTCGTCGATAACACAAAACTATATTTTATTTTATTTGTATTCCTGCAAATTAAATTAATCTCAGATTAATTATATAAAACCTTATTAACTTAAAATAAACGCAGATTAGATTTGGGGTCCACTTTAATATTTCTAATACTATTACTTTCTACCTTCAGTAACAATTTACTTAATTTCTGTTGGATGATGCATCTTCTTCCATCAATTTCATTTCAGCAATGATACAACGGAATTTGCATTCCACTCCTCAGAAAATAGCACACTCGATCATGCATGATAAAAGTGGTGTTGATGGTCAACGTGTCAATCTTGGAACTATATCGCATCCCTTTGACATTTAAATCTTACTGATAAAAAACGGTGCGATATTACTAGTGATTTTCTGAAACCACTCCAAATCATGTTGTATCGTATTCTAATTAACCCGATTCTTAACGATTTGGAATTGCACGATATTGGTGGTTTTATAGTGCCACACATCACTTCTGGAATCTAATCGTACGACCTCATAAAATACCATTTACTTCTTCAAAGCTATGTGATAACCACTTACCGGGTTCAAGAAAACCACTTCAGGTTTTGCCGTGATACTCGCAACAGAATTACAAACACCTTTCACCATTCTGCCTTGACTTAGAATTCTTCTCGACATTTAAATTGTAAGGTTCCACCCAAATTTCACTTCGCCTTCGACCCTCTACTTCAATTCTTTTTCATTCACCTTATTAACTCTACATCTCCAATTCGTATACTATGACAGTTTCTGCCACAGTACGAATTCTGTGAAAATTTAGATATGCTTCGATTAGAATAAAATTCGTTGAATTAATCTCAAACCAATTGCAGGAATAGCTAGTTGATCTGAATTTCTTCAAATGCACGGTGTGGTGTCATGAAACTTCATTGGCATAATGCTCTTTCCGTTTGAATATTCTTTAATTGAAATTAAGCATTGTAGGATTTACTGGAATAAACGGTTCCTAAGTTCCAAAACCCATTAACATTCAAATCTGCAATTGAATGGTTAAAAGCGTAATTCCTTAGGGTAAACTGAAAACCCATATCAACTGATTAGCTAGTGATTCCAATAATCATAATAGAGAATATGGCCAAGTATTTCTCAAATTCACAATCAATGCAGCACAAGGTTAATACGAAAAAATACAAATATTTATACAAGATATATATACCATCCACACTATACTAATATTTTATAAAATAATTACAAAGAACATAGTCACATTCGACTGGTTTGACCTTCTCTACAAATCCACTTCCTACTCATTAACTCCCTTTGTCTACTCTATCTTCAAAAGTTCACAATTATATACAAAAACGGATTCATGAATTGATTTGGTTTAGAACTAGAGATTTCTCACTCTCTCCTAAAGTCTCTTTTTAGCTCCACTCTTTTCTCAACAAACTCTAAATTAATATTTTAAATCCCTCAAATCCTATTCTAACCAAATAATCTAAACTACATGGCTTGATTTCCACACAGGGAGGATCAATTTGCCACTTTTCCTTTTTCTATTCAGAATTTGACAACAGATAAACTACTCACATACACTTAATTTAACTAAAATTTAAGTAGCCACTTGTCTTTTAACCTTTTGTTAGACACAACCTGTGATCACGCTATCACATTGTTGACTAGGTCTAATTTCTCCTCCATCAATGTGTTATAAAATTATAAGTTGAAAGAGAGATTAATTTTTGTGTACTTTTATGATTAAATCAAGTCATTTATAGGTTTGTTGAATTAGTTTTTTTTAAAAAAAAACGAAAGGGAAGTTTTCTATTATAAATTTACAAAAAAAAACATAATACGAGTACAATGATAGAATTTTTCCATTCCAAAAATAAAAGAATTACATACAAGCCAATATTTTGCAGGAGTGAAATCTATTTAGATGAACAACAGAGTAAGAAAACAAATGGAATATTTAGTTACTGATTAAACTTCATAATAGTAAAGACTTGTCACATTCAAATGAACTAAATCCTAAAATTAGGAGGAAAGCACTGTCGTCCTTAGGACAGAAGGTGGAACCTCCAATTTAAGGGCATCTCGTGTCTCCGAATTAGCTATACGCGGACGGGAACAGGAGTGATCCAGTCACTCAAATAAGAACACGAATATTTCATACTGTAAAATCATAGGTGATTAAGCCAAGTTAAGAGTAATGTTCTAAAAGGCTATGATGCATATCATTAAAGCATCTATAAATTAAAATAAAATAAACCCAAGATTCTTATGAAGAAATGCTGTATAAAATTGGAATGCAATGACTGGCCAGAGGGTCGGAGTCCATAATTTTCTTCCACAAAATTCTGAAGCACAAAATTATTGAATAAAGAAAGAAAAATCTTTCAATAAATTAACAAATTATGGTAACACAAAGTGAGCACTTAGACCAAGTCAACAAGTTCTTAAAATAATACACTTAGTTATTTAAAAAAAAATATGAACACCACTGTAAGCACGGTTCAACTCAAATTATGTAAATATAGAACCAATATCCTTCGGGGCATAGTATATACATTTTAGTAATTTGATAAGTTCCAAAAAAATCAAAGGAAAACCCTTAAGATCACTCTATAGAGGAACACATGCAAATAGGACTGCATGCCTAGCCATAACATTCCAAAATGCATACGATTTCCGTAGACTAGCCAAGAACTCTATGAGTGAGGCTTGGACATATAATATGGAATAGAAATTTACAAATAACTATAAATAAAAATGCCGGTCAGGAGAAGTAGTCCTTGCGGACAAGTGTCCGAGTCATGTGTACCTGGAGGCACAAGCTAATGGTTAGCTTGAGAGAGATACAATTTCTTCACATAAAAAGTTTATATACCGATATTCCTATGAAAGAAGAGCATACCTTCAAGAACGCCAAAGAAAACTATATGTCTTGACTTGGAAAAGTTAAAAGACTCTTGATTTGACTATAGACAGAAAGGCAAAGAGAAATTAGCATATTGGTTAGCTAAATAGGTGTGCCAGCAGTGTTGCAGAATGCCAAATCTGAACATTTGAGAGTCAACAAAGTAATATTGTAGTTGGAATCTAGTACGATAACCAAATAGTCCAAATAATTTGATAAGGAGATTATAGAATGGAAACTGACCCGAAACGTCCAAAAGAACTATTACCTATGACTACTCAAAGACGAAACAAAGCTGGAAAAACCAAATGCAACCATGGATGAAAGTTTTTCCCAAGGCAGAAGTATTCCTTTTTCTCGGCCACATGCATGGATGGATGCCTCTCCCTGTAACATTTTTAACTATCGTAGGAAACGCCACAGAAAACCTCAACACTCAAACCCTAAACTAGTTTTGCATACCTCACACTCTTCGTCGGTAGAGGAGAAATGATATGGAATGCTTAGGGTTGCGGGTTAATACACGACAATTCCCGCCAAGTTCCTTTGTAGTAGATTGTCGATGAGATCAGACAGTGATTAGAAGGACAGGCGGCTCAATGAAGTAACAACAAATAAAGATCTCAGATCGCACAGCTGGCATGGTTAAGGAAAAATATTAAATCATTAAATGCGTGATTCATTAAAGTTAAAAATCCGGGCCAAATCACATGGTTAAGCATCGTATTAACATTATGATATAATTTTTCAAATAGTGAAATAACACATCAGCCAAGGTGTCATTATAAACACGGTAATCGAAAATCCAATCCATAAATACAGATTGTACCGTAGTAATATATATTTGGTAATGGTTAAATTTTTATGCCACAATGTTTTTATTGTCGGATAAGAATTAAATTTTTTTTTTAATGTGTTGTATGGTATGAGTGTTACAACCGATTAGACCGATTCACCATGTAAGCCAAGTATGATAACGGTATGTGCCACTAGTGTGTAACGTTGGTTGCTTCTAGATTGAGTGGAGTAGGGCACAAGAGGGTGTGTGAGGCCTGCTCGTCTTTTTTATTGCCACATAATGGACCGATTCACCTTGTAAACCAAGTGCAATTGTTGTATTTTCCACATCGATTTTTAGTAATTAATACAAGAAATAAAATATTGGGAGGTTATCTCTTTCCTTTTTATATTTCAGTTGATCTGAATCTTTTTTAAAAAGTGGACACCATATTTGATTTCTTTCAACAAGGGCGAGGGGTCAATTTCACGTTGGCCTGGTGCGAAAAGTAGCTAGTGAAACAAGATATTTACGATATTTCAACAACTTTAATAGTGAGGAAAACGAACAGGTTAAGAGGACCAGGCCAATAACACAACATTTAAACTTGTGAAACATCACCACGTCACAATCTAAAATAGGTTAATTGGGTTTATGCCTGAATGCACTTCAAGATTAATCATTGGTACACTAGTAACGTCAAAATTTGTTACATGTGAAAATAATTTTACCAACTTAAGATCATCCCAACTCTTCTCAATATAAGGCATATTCTTGTTATTAATAGATTCATTATGATGACCATCACGAAACATTGGACAACTTAAAACCCAAGACTTTGGATCATTGAAAAGAGATGCTCTTGGTTCTACTATACCCTTATCTGTTATCATAACTTCTTGAGCAAGACTTGTATATTTATTAACATTAATCTCTTGCCTACCATGTCGGCAAATGTCATGAAAAAATTCATGGTGTAGACCGTTGCAATGAATTGCTATCTAAGGTGCAAATTTTCCTTTCAAATATAGCAAGTGAAAAGTTCCTTATTTCTTTTCTCAAATTAATGAAAAAAACACAATTTAATTAACTCATTATATACCATGACTCAATAATTGAAAAGTGTTAAATATATGTTTTTTAATTGTATAATTCATAATTTTATAATTTTTTATATTTAACTCCATTCATCACAATACAATAATATTTAATATCGTGTGTATGTTTGAGACTTTCAAATAACATGACCCAATTTAATAAAACCTAATAATTATAGATTAGACTTACAAGCATGTAAATTTACTATGGTTATTGCCTCTAGGCTTATTTTACAACCGAGTTGATGTGTAATTATGTCTGTCTTAAGCTTATAAAAAATTTAAATAATTCTATAAATAAAAATTTAATCTCTTCAGAAAAATTTTAAATAATTATATAAATAAACAATTGGCAAATCTATATTAACTCCAACACAGTTCGATCATTATTATTGGCAAAAAGAATTAAATAATTCTATAAATAAAAATTTAATGTTGGCTCATAAAAAGCTTTAAATAATTGTACAAATAAACAATTACAAATCTATTAACCCAACACAGATCGATTGACCATTATTATTCACATTCGCTAGATTTGTGTTTGTTGATTTGTCGAGTTCATTGGATTTTATTTACAATATGGTAAATAAATAAAAATATAAATAAAGTAGAGGTATGGTAAATAAATAAAACCTATCTTTATTATGGTAAAGTATGAAAAATAAATAAAAATATAAATAGACTAGAAGTATGGTAAATAAATAAAACCTATTTTTATATTTACTCCATAAACCTCTTTAATCTACTAAAACTCAAAAAGGAGGTTTTTTTAGGTGAAGCTTATGGAACAAATACCATGGGACAAATTATTATAAATACCCTCGTCTAAATACTATGGGCCAAATGCTCTGTTTATAAAAGAGGTATGGTAAATAAATAAATATAAAAGATGTATAAATATGTATGGTAAATAAATAAAAATATATCAAATATGATTAGAAATCAACATCTAAGTATATATGGTAAATAAATATAAATATAAATAAACTAGACTTATCAATAAGCCTATGGGCCAGATACCATGGTAAATAAAATTCTATGGTAAAGAAATATAAATATAAATAAACTAGACTTATCATAAAAAATAAAGACTTTTTTTATATTTGCTCAATACTCATCTTTATATTTATGAACACTCAGAAAATAGGTTTTATTTAGCTAAAGCGTATGGGCCAAATACCAAGGGTCAAATTATTATTAATACCATGCAAAAAAACATTACTAACCCTAATATTAATATCAAAATATTATCATTACTATTATTATTATTAAATCTAATATTCATATCAATATATTTTAATATTAATGTTATTAAATTAAGTAATTTTGGATTAGTACAATATTAAATTTGTTATATTATAATATATATTAATATATCATGATATATATTAACTCTATATATATATGGGAGGGAAGAACAAAGACATAGAGTCATAAAGGTGGAGAGATGGGGAGTCACAAGGGAGAGATGAAGATAAACTAAAGGAGAGGGTAGAGGATTAGAAATGAAGAGAGAGAGAGTGAGAGGAGTCAGAGAGGTAGAGAAGGGCAAGAGAGAGAGAGGGAGACACAAATATGGAGGGGGAAGGTGGGGAGAGAGAAGGAGAGGGGGAGGAAGATAATGAGATGATTGGAGGTTAGAAAGAGAAATATATAGGGAGGTAGGAGAGAAAGGGAGAGAGGGGAAGGATGAGAGAGAGGATGAGAGAGGGAGGGATAGAGAGATGGAGTTGGATGGGGAGAGAGGGATGGAAGAATAAATACATAGAGAGTGATAATTGGAGAGAGAGAGGGAGTGGCATGTGAGAGATGGAGAGAGAGTTTGTATGTTTAGGGGTGAGATAAATTGACAAAGAAGAAGACATAGAGAAAATAGGAGAGAGGAGGAGAGATGGATGGATATAGTAACATAGAGAGAGAGAGAGAGAAGAAGAAAGACATAGATAGTGAAAAGTTAAGAGAGAGAGGGAGTCACAAAGGATATATGGAGAGAGAGAGTATATATGTTTGGGGTGAGAAAAGAGACAAAGAAGGAGATACATAGATAAGTGGGGAGAGAAGGATAGATGGAGGGATATAGTAACATAATTGGAGTGTAAAGAGAGAGAGAGAGAGAGAGAGAGCAACGAAGGATGAGAGATGATGTGAGAGAGTGAAGAGAGGGAGGGAAAGATATATGGAGTTGGAGGGGGAGAGAGAGGGATGTAAGAAGAAATACATAGAGAGAGAAAGGTGGAGAGAGAGAGGGAGTGATAAGGAAGATGGAGAGAGAGGTAGAGTGGACAGAAGGAGGAAATAGAGATAGAAATGGGGGAGAGGGAGAGAAGGGGAATATAAAGATATAGATGCAAGGTGGAGAGAGGGAAGAAGAGAGAGATGGAGAGAGTGAGGGAAGGACATAAAGATTGATAGATAGGGTGTGGGAGAGTGTGTTTATTTGGGGGGATTTGAGATAAAGAGAAAAATTAGGAGAGATGGAGGGAGATATAGATATAGATGGAGGGGCGACAGAGAGAAGAATATTTATTGAACTAGATGCATTGATTTCAGTGTAGATGGTAACTTTTAATCCTATTTGATTGTCTATACTAGATGCATTGATTTTAATGTAGATGATCATTTCTAATTATAATTCAAAATGTTTGCACTAGATGCATTTATTTTAGTGTAGATGATTTCTAATCCTATTTGGTTGCTTGAAATAAATAAATTTATTCAAGTGTAGATGGTGATTTTTAATCCTATTTGATTACTTGCATCAGATGCATTGATTTCAGTGTAGATGGTGATTTCTAATCCTATTTAATTTTTTGCACTAGATGCATTTATTTTAGTGTAGATATTGATTTCTAATGATATTTTATTGCTTGCACGAGGTGCATTGATTTCAATGTAGATGCTTTCTAATCTTATTTGATTTATTGTGCTAAATGCATTGATTTCAGTGTAGATTGTAATTTCTAATCCTATTTGATTGCTTGCACTAGATGCATTGATTTAAATGTAGATTTTCATTTCTAATTATAATTTAGATTTCTTGCAGTAGATGCATTGATTTCAGTGTAGATGATTTCTAACCCTATTTGATTTCTTGAACTAAATGCATTTATTTAAGTGTAGCTGGTGATTTCTAATTCTATATGATTTCTTGCGCTAAATGCATTGATTTCAATGTAGATGTTGGTTTCTAATCATATTTTCTTAATTGAACTAGATGCATTGATTTGAGTGTAAATGTTGATTTGTAATCCTATTTGATTGCTTGCACTAGATGCATTGATTTCAATGAAGAAGTTGTTTTCTAATCTTATTTGATTGCTTTCAGTGTAGATATTGATTTTTGATTTGATGTAATTGAATGTATACATTAATTTTAAAGTAATCGGATTAACAATGTGCATTGATTTCAGTGTAAGAAAAACAAAATATTGACAATGTACATTGATTTTTTGTGTTATAGTAATTCAACCTATTAATATTGGAGAGCAAGAGAAACAAGGTATGATGTTTACTACAACAACTCGACCTACAGATTTAAATGGTTTACAATATGAAAGTATGACAAATCTAACAAGGGTGACAATAACAATAGTAGAAGAAAATAGTTTGAGATTGATCACAATGAAGGCTATTTGTAATTGACAACATTCTTATTATTCACATTTTCTATCATTCAACACTATTTTTGTCAATTTTCATTTAAAGTTTTTGTTTCATCTTTTTTCATCATTAAAGTTATTAGCAATATTTATCATCTCAAAAAATTGAGGTAACTATGAAAATTTAAAATTAAAACAACCAGGTTAATCATACACATATTTAGCATATTTAAAATTATTATATTAATATTATATATATTTACATATTATTGATTAAAAAATTCATATCTTGGATAGATTTTCCTTGGCCATTTAAACTAGCTTAGATCCATCCTAACTTTGGATCTATCAAGAGCCCAAGGGGATCAAATCTTTCTAGGTACAAACCTTTCCTAGAGTTTTGCACTCAAAAAATAGGTCTGCACCTAAGAGATTTGATACCTCTAAATGCTTGATAGATCTAGAGTTAAGATAGATCTAAATTGGTTATATTAAATTTTCACAACTCTACGAATCTCAATACCAAGATTTTGAATGCTACATACTACATTCTACTCAACAATAAAGGAAATTGTCTTAAGTTTGGATACCAAATTTACTAATATTTAAGACTCAATGTGGTTATACTCACTCAAATTTATTTTTAGTGGTTATTATATTCAGTATAGAATGATAAGAAACAAAAAAATATTTTCATATCTCCAATCCTAGGTTCAGGTTCAACAATCTCGAGGCAAAGCCTCTCTCGAAGGTTCTGGATGATTTCTGCAATGAGCACTAAGATTTCTTTCATTACCTCCTCGTCGTATGTCTCATGGGCGCTGTTATTTTGGTGATTTCAATGTCGCAGTTCAATACCAGCAGCCTCACATCTCTGTCTTGGTGCTTCAGGAGGTGTGAGTGTGCGATTGTATTCAATGATATGCTCATTGCATTTTAAGATGTGAAAAATATGTTACACTCAAAATCAACAAATTTTCATAGCAATTGTTTTATGGAATTAAAAATAGTTTTCCGCGGGCTTCAAGCTCCGTTTAGCATGCGTTGTAGTGTATGCATAGTTTAATTATTCATGACCAAATTTTCCTAGTAATTTTTTTATGGAATTAAAAATAGTTTGCCACAGGTTTCAAGCTCCATTTATCATGCGTTGTAGTGTATGCATAGTTTAATTATTCATCTGACATAAACATCCTTAATGGTGGTATAGTTTATGCATAGTTTAATTACTTTCCTCACATGAACATCATTAATATCCTTCCTTAAATGATATCCTTAATGGTGTTAATATTGTGATATATTATATGTTATTTAATTATTCGTTTCATATAAACATCTCTATTAAGAAATATTATATGCTATCATGTCATTCAGAAATATGTGACTGCCACACTTGATCTTTATAAACAGCAGCAGACCCTTGTGAAGGACGATGCTTCAAATAACTACCCTTTGCACGCAGCACTTGTTATTATATATTTATACACTCATCTGAAAGAAAAATTGTCGTCAAACATACATCATGTATTGTGGGTCTACATTTAGTGATTCTTAATAAGTTTACTTTATATATTTAGTGATTCTTAATAAGTTTACTTTATATATTCCTATGAACAATCTTTCTTATTATTATGCATATTAGAGAGGCAGTGTCAAATTGAATGGTGAAAGGTGTTTCAGATTGAATGGTGAGATATGCACAATTGGAGTTCTCATTTTTATTTTAGAATTGTTTAAGAATTCAATGATGAAATTTTATCGAGGTTTTGTATTTTTCATCTTTAAAATAAAGTGTGTGAATTATAGATTGCATTTTTTTTTCCAAATTCTAAAACATTATAGAAAAAATCAAATACATGTCACAATTAAATTACATGTTTAATTTCCATTATCCAAGTTAAGATCACATGGAATTTAATAGTCCAGTAAAACAATATTTATATAATTTAAAATTAAATAATTAAAAATTATATATTAGATGTTTGATAAATCCAAATTAGATATAAATCTAAATTTGATTGAAATAAATGTTTGTTAAAAGTTTAAAAAAAATATGATTAGTGATTTAATTCATTTAAGGGTACCTTTCTCTTAGTGGTAGATTTTAAGAATATTTAGGATTTTGATAAAAGAAGAGTAAGATCAATTTTGAAAATTTTAGAATCTGACCAAAAAGAATAAGATCAAACAATTAATTTAAAATGGAAAGAAAAATAAATTTCATGAAATATAATACAATATAATTTTGAAAGCTAACTAATAATTCAATATGAAAATAAAATATCAAAACATTAATTTTAAAATTATAATAAAATAAAAAACAATTAATATGCATAATGATTAAAACGTTAACCTACCATATATTTAAACATTATCATAACATAATATGAAAGTGCAAATATAATATAAATCTAAAATACATTAATAATGCAACTTGAAAATTACATATCATGGTCATAAATTTCACATGAATATGCCTAATATATTTAGAGGTTAACATGAAAGTGCAAATATAAAATAAATCTGAAAAACATTAATAATGCAATTTGAAAATTACAAATCAAGGTCTTAAATTTCATATGAATATGCCTCATATATTTAAATGTTACAATATAAATTTGATAAGGAACTTGTAAATTTGAAGAGGGAATTCAAAAATGAGAGTACAAAATTTTAAAATTTAAAATTTAATTTTGAAAGAAAAAAATAATGAAATTTTATAAGTATTTAATTGTATTTATAAAATGGAAATGGAAATAATATAATTATGTAGATAGATGTATCTATTTTATAATAAGATTTTGAAAAATTTAATCTAATTTTAATCATTATTAAATAAATAATAAGAATTTAATTTTTATAAAATATTTTATAGTATTTTTAATTAAAAGGAATAAATTAAAGATTGAAATTTATTATAAAAGTAATTATATCTTTTATTTTTTAATTAAATTGATTAATTAATAAAATATCATATAAAATGATATATTTTCTTGACACGTAGTATTGATAAGTCATGATATTTAGAAATGGCATTATAAAAAAATTTATTTGTAGGTTAAGAATCTCAATAACTAAGTGGTATTGAATTTAAATGTGTGTATATACGTTTAACTCATATTAATTATTTTCATAATTAATTATAATTATAAAAATTTAAAATAAAATAATAATTTAGTTAATTTTATGGTTTTTTTTAATCTTACCAATGAGATGTATCATGAAGTATGTTTTATTATGATTATCATACTTTATGCCTATAACCATTGAACAATCATTCAATTGATATGGATGAGTTAATCTTAGAATTTATCATTAAAAAAATGCATAATTTTTCATCTTTTAAAAATGAGAAAATTTATTAGAAGTCACTTATCAAACTAATAGTGAGAACAACCATTACTAACTGCTATCCTCAATACTCTTCACTATTAGTCAAAGAAAACTAAACCACTTGAAAATACCTACTAATAATATGTAAAAAAACAGTCTGTCACTCTCTACCATATAGGTAGATTTTGAATGGTTAACCATAAAACTCTTTAAACTCATTATATCAACCCACTGAAATTTGAAATATTAACACACTCAAGTAAACTTCCAGCCCCGATTCCAACTACTATGGACCATGTCAAAGTAATCTATGAACTTAACATGGCATCATTTATTGTTTTGGTGCTTCACAGATTCCTAACATGTGGACAGAATAAGTGTGATTTATACTTTTGATAGGTTTACTGGTCCAAGCAAAGTTTGACCAACAAACGCCCGACTTATATTTTAAAACAAACATTAAAACCAGTCAAATTCGGAAAAGGTTGAGCAATATCGATGAGGCCAAATTTAAATATATTCTTCAAGTCAATGGAGATGAGCATCGTGCTGCATTATGGTTGCTTGAGTTGGAGATGAGCATTATGGGATTGTTATTGATGCCGTCAACTAAAGAGACAAAGGAATGGTTGCCTTTACTGACGTATAGCGGATCTTATCCACTGACGAAACCCCATGATTCGTGTCCAAAATAGAACACAGTAACCATCAGTCTCCAAATTGAACACACTAACAATCCAAATTATTAAGTGCAGGTCATGTGGTGGTAATGAATGGTAGCTTTCTTGTTTGCTTTAGAATCTTATGTTACGACATGTTGGTGTAAAGCTATTATCTACGTTTTTTTGGAGGATTAGATGGATATATTTTGATTCATTGGAATAATGGGTAAATAGCTATGCATATTTACTAGATATATATGCTAATCGCTAAATTATATACGTACTTAAATGTAAAGGTGGACATATACAACCCCTCCCATTAATAAATATATATATTTATTTATTTCCTTTATTTCCTTTGGGGTAAAATATTGTACGGAGCTTGTACAAAATTGATACTGAACCACCTAAAAACCGATCAGGATATGACGGTCATATAAAATACAATTGCGGATAAGGCGTTGTCGAATCTGAACCTGCTTTTTCTTCGGTGTGTCGGCAAATGGGGCAACCCTCATCTGCTCCATTGCTCTCGTTATTATATCTTTATACATCAAGAATAATAATTATCATCAGACTTACATCATGCGGTGTAGGTTTACTGTACTGGAAGATTCTTCATAAGTTTTCTTTATATATTTCTATGGTCCATTTTTATGACTGTTTGTTTATTTTTGAATTAAATATAAG
Source organism: Pinus albicaulis (assembly GCA_034641835.2). Classification (NCBI taxonomy): domain Eukaryota; kingdom Viridiplantae; phylum Streptophyta; class Pinopsida; order Pinales; family Pinaceae; genus Pinus; species Pinus albicaulis. Next base: position 1,156,057,261 of record CM076572.1, on the reverse strand, counting down.
GTATCAGATTAAATGGTTGCCCAAGAAGTGACGAATATCGTCTAATGAACAAATTCTCTTGCACAAGACCACATGTAAATCAGCTATTATCAGCACAGGTCACAATTCTCTTGCACAACACTGCATGTAAATCGGCTATTATCAGCACAGGTGACGAATTAAACTTTAGTCAGAAATTCCTAAATAGATCAGGGCGTTTTCACTTTTGTAAAAAAATCTAGTAATATATATATGTGTGTGAGCTATATATATATATATATATATATATATACTTTCCTTAATCATTTAGTGTATATATATAATATCTTTGGGAGTTTATATATATATAGACTTTCCTTCATCATTTAGTGGATATGTTTTGGAGTTATATGTTTATGTATTTCTCACTTTTATTTTTAACAAATTAGAACCATCGAGTTATCTCCCTCTTCAAGCATACATATTCATTTAGGGTCCCTATTTCAAAATCCTATTTTTATTTAAAATGTTTTATTATAATAGTTAAAAATTATATGATTATTTTTGTTATTTTGATTGAAAATTATACTTTAAATTCATCGATAAATTTTTAGTTTGTGAAATTTTGTTTCATAATTTATTTTATAAAATTTAAATAATTAAAATTTCATATATATAAGTTTTATCAAGAAACTTTGAAAAGAATTGTTGATTTATTTAAAATTTATTTTTATATTTATTTTTATTTTATAATATTGATGAGTTGTAGTATATAAATTCAATTTGTTTTAATATGTATGGTCATGATTATTTAATTATTGAATTATTGAGGGGTGGCGAGAGGGGGAAGGATTTTGATTAATACGAAGGGAATAATAAAAGTTAGGTATGTTTGGGGTCTCGGGACTAGATCAAATAATCAAGTGGAAACACATGGGCTGCTTTAAGGCTTATTCGTCGCCAAGGAAAAATATGTCAACAATATTTTGTTGGAAATATTGTCATTGATGGCAAAGGAGCAGATCAAGATCAACAAAGAAGCAAAGGAGTAACATCAACATTATCATTGGCTTTGGATCAGCGTTAGTGGTCGCATGGGAGTAGTGGAAGATTTCCAGTGAATAGATGATGAATTCCCCTTCACTTTGTGTAGACTTATGAGAAAATCGCAAATCACAAATCGTTAGGAAAGAAAATCGCAAAATCGCAGAATCACAAATCACATAATCACAAAATCGCAAATTGTAGAGTTGTAGAATTGCAGAATCACAAATTCGTAAATCATAGAATCGTAAAATTGAAAATCAGTAACAAAGTTGCGATATGAAATGTTATGGGAAAATGTGATACCGAAATGCGAGAGATCACGTGGCGCAAATGACGTGGCGATAAATGATGTGACGCAGATGACGTGGCAATAGATGACATGGAAATAGATGAAATGGCATAGATGATGTGGAGATAATGACATGGCACAGATGATGTGGTGATAGATGACATGGCGCAGATGACGTGGCACACCTGGTGGGACCCGAACCCACAAATCGCAAAATTGCAAGTCACAAGATCACAAGTGGTGATAATGTTACGATATGAGGAAGTGTGATGGGAAAATGCGATGGAGAAATTGCAATGGCGCAGTGGAAGCTGGTGGGCCCTGAACACATAATCACAAATCACACAATCGCCTATTAGAAGTCAGAAGCCTTGGGCTGGTGTGCGATTCGTGAACCCATGCGGTATATTCCAAAACTAAATTCGAATACCATAGCAAGTATGGGGTTTTATGCAGATATTCATGTTATCAGAGCATGGACAAGAAGGTACTTGGTACCTGTGGTAAAGTTTGCTTAAATTTTCTAGCGGCATTCCTTTGGAAAATCTAACACTTGGTGCAGCCTATGGAACCATACATCTTAGTGACATACTCGGCAGAACTAGGGACTGAAGTTGTTGTCTAAAGGCATGATATTATATTTTTGATGCAGTGTTTATGTTGCATAGTTTTGAAAGAGAACATTGGAAACACAGTTAGAAGAAGTGCTAACAAAACCCAGGTATCAGCAAAGGTATAAATGTACAACAAGGAAAAGGATACAAAAGGGCTACATTGAAAAAATTATAATAATGTGAAATTATTGATTGAGATAAATTGTTTTGATGCAAAGGAAAGTCTCTAAGGAAAAGGAAAAACTCCAACGAAAATATAAAGATGTATTAAGCTAAATTTTTGTGATACGTTACATATGGGTGAAATTGATTTTGGATAAATTATCTATTTATTATTATAATATTCATGATATGAAGAGAATGGAAACAAATGTGTGGAAGGCAAAGAGCCATGTATGTTCACCTCATATTCCAATATAGAATACAAAAAGCCATCAAATTATCTCTAAAAGGGTGCAATTTTGGTGTGCATTCGAGATGTTAGAGAGCCATAGAATGTGATATATTTGATTGATATACCATGCACATATGGAGCTTATGAGCAGCAAATTTGAAGGGGAAAAGGAAGAAGTAAAGATGGAGGAATACAGAGTTGATAACGAGGTAAATTAGCATATCGTTTTCATGTTGTGTGAGCGGATTGTGGTCTCCTTTCAAGTTGTAGCTTGATAAATGTTCAGTTGGAACTGGTTCAGGTAGGAGCCTCCTATGGGTTGTAGCCTGAAGAAAACATATGGGAGTTGGAGCTTCCTTTCAAGTTGTAGCTTGAAAAAATTTGAGGTAGAAGCCTCCTGTCGGTTGCAGCCTACAGAAAATCAGTTGTAATAGGGAGTAGGAGCTTGTCTTTGCATCACAACAATAATAATATTGGTTTTCTCCCTTATGGATTTCCACTTATATATGGTGTCCATGTGCATTATTATTATGTGTTGATGTGATGAGTTAGCTTGTTTATTAGTTGTTTTTCTCATATTTATTTTGTTGATTATTATTTATTAAGATTCCCATGTAATGGTTATGTTAATTATTTTAATGAAAATAATTTTAATGTCCATGAATGGAATAAAGTGATTTACAACCCCCCCCGAGTCAGTTTAGTCAAGGGTTCATCAATTGGTATCAGAGCTGGTTCCTTCTGTATAAGTCTAATAGCTTTGAGGTTGGTCTGGTCGAGTCATGGACTATCAATGTGTACCTATGTTGAGTTCATTAAACTTTCATGAAGGGAGAGATAAAGTTAAAATATATTTAATGGCTTATCGACCTGAGGTATGGAAACTTGTATGTGATTATTATTGCAAAGACTCTCCCTCTTTGCAAGAACAACAGTTGATTGTGAAGGAAAAATTCATAATGTATAACAGTCTTCATAACAAGGATCTTCATACAGTAATGGATTTAAATTTTGCAAAAGAAATTTGGAGTAGATTGCATCTCATGCATGAAGGAGACACTAGTGGTTACATTGTTAAGAAGAACATAAACAAGAAGAATAAAAACCTCTTTCAAAAGGAAAATTTTCAATCAAATGAGGTCAGTGTTAGTGTGAATGGACATGATTTAGATGAAGAAAATACAGTTGAAGAACAAGCCAAACTTGATTATGTCTTGACTGAAATAGGAAGATTGAAGAATGAAAAAAAATATCTGAAGAAACTGGTGCAAATATGTGATGAGATAGAATATGAGCATAAGGAAGAAATTTTTGGCCTGAAGGCATGACCTGAAGAAGCAAGGAATTTAGGAGGGATGATTAATAACCAGTTAAAAGAGAAAGATACACAATATGAAAGACTAGAGTCTGAGATTTTTTCAGCTAGAAGACAGGTAGATGAAAAGAGCAAGTTGTGTAAGCCACTAGAAGAGGAGGTTGCCTCCATGAAGAACTCAGAAAAGGCAGACATTAAAGAGGATAATAAAGCAACTCAAAAGGGACCTACAGAAGTAGAAGCTAACAATAACATGATTTGTAAAGAAATAAACAAAAACAATCGACAACATCAAGAGACAAGAATGAGAGGAAGAAACAGTTATTTGCAAAAAGCTCATTTGTTCTTGGAGATAAATTAAACAAATTTGGAAGATCTGAAAGGAGGTTCTTTTCTCCTGTGAAAAATATCACATGTTTTTCTTTCCATAAACCTGGACATGCTGCAGCACAATGTAAGACAAATAAAATCAAGTTTAACCAGCAAAAGATGAAGCAAATGAGAAGAGTCCCTCAAGAAAGAAAACGGAAAGGACAATATTTTACCAGGTACACAAATAATTTCCATGGCTACTATTATTTATGCAATGAATTTGGACATAAACTTGTTGAATGTAAACGATATTAAAAAATGGGCACAAAAGGCCACACATCAGCTCAAGTGTACTGAGGTAAAACAATATGTTATGAGTATAATAACTTTAGCCACAAGGTCAAATATTTCAAACTTCCATATATACTAAAGAACTCTAGACATATGATGGAACTAAATCAAATCCGACCAAATTGTGAATCAAAAAGAAATGCAAACATTATGAGGAATCCCAATAAAGTATGGAAGAATAAGAAGAATGAGGAGCCTGTTACTTCACTGGCATAATGAATCCATCATAGTTTCAGGTGGAGCTTCTCTAGGAAGAAACGTAGTCATCTAGTCATTGCTAGATAAGAAGCAACATCCCAAGGGAAGAGCAGCCCATAAAATGTCCACATCACATTTTTCAAAGAAGAGCTCCTTGGAATATGAACAACCAAAAGTTCAGGTTGGGAAACGACAATTCCTCTAGCAGAGAACTATAGAGGAACAAAGACACCTTAAGCATGCAATAGCCAATAGGTTTATGGAAGAAGAGAAGGCAGCAAGTAGCCATGGTGGTAGAGGGAACATCAGCCATGAATGTGGAAGCTAAGACGACAATAGCACACTAAGAGATGAATGGTTAAAATCACAAAAATTGTGTTTCGAGCCATGGAACTAGAAATATCCATAGAGGATGATGACACTGTGTGTCTAACTGCAAGTGTTAATAATGAAACAAAAAATATGAAGGATGAATAAGAGAAATGTTCATTATCATTATATCAATACAAATATTCATAAATTGGTATTTCGAGCAGTCTTCCTATGAGTAGAATTCTAAGTGTTATTATTGGAGAAGAGCTATTGGCATCAGAGCGTTATGGTATTAGAGTGTTATGGTATGCATTATGGTATTGGTATAGCAAAAATACATCAATGCGTTATTGAAGCAGCGTTATTGTTGGAGTAGCGTTATTGGCATGAGAGCGTTATGATATCAACAAATAAAAGTGCAGTGGTACAAAATGGTGCAGTGGTTGGAGGTTCCCCTGAGATAACGTATGTAGGAATAGCATGGTTGTTGTTGCAGTGATATTATTATGCATCAGGCAGTATATTGGTTATGCAGGAATACATGGATATAATTATCAAAAAAATTATTATGGACCATTATCTTATATTCGTTAATGAATTATATTGCGTGTTGAAGCATCAGTGGTACTTTGTGAGCATGACTATTTTCTTATATGTACGATGGGCATTCTCACTCCTATTATTTTAATTATAAATATCATTTGAGCTTATTGTGATGATGCCTCTTTTTTCTTCTATCTTCGAGAAGAATCAGAGACATTATGGTAGAGATTTATATGGACATTGATAACACAGAGATAAACGGTTTCACATACCGCGATTTCAATTATTCTGTCACACCATTAACTGATTGATTTGTCATAAAATTCCACATTATCTATATCCTTTTGTAACCTCCACAGTCCATATGTCACATAAACAATGTTGCCTCGTTCTAGGGAAAGTGGCTCTCAGTCTAATGGTGGTTCCTAGCTAGACATGATGAACGCTATAATTCAAGATGGATGATTGATTAGATATGTGCATATGATGATGACCGAAAAGAGAACACAAGAAGAATTGTAAATGTGGGATCGCGGAAAAAAGGACAATGTATTTTGTTAGAGAAATGGTTGGCTTAGAGAAGAATACAAATAGGAAGATAGAGTGTGATATATGTGGAACAAGTCGAAAGGCCACTCGTTTGCAAGCATTAGAAGTTGAATACACATGCATGTCGTAAGGAATTCGAACCAAGAAATAATGGAGATGGATTGCTGCAGTAGGATGGTGGATTTTGCTGGAATCCCAATAGATGAATGCGGGAAATCAATATATTGATGGAGGAATATGGAGATCGGTTTGGCCCCGAAGACAAGATACATAGTGGAGCACCGAATACAAGATACATTACACAGCATTGAAGAAGTGTATTTCCTGTTGAAGAAGCTTTTATTCTTGGATATCACTGCACTCTTATTCAAGTCAATGTTGATATAACTTCAAAGCCTATTTCTAAAAGTCATCCATAAAGCTTTCTTGAGGTCTGTCTTTTCAGTTTTAAATTAAACAAATTCAAGATCTCTTCCTAAAGCTCATTGTGATAGAACAGTTGAAGTGTCTGAGGTATGTTTGAATGGCTAGAGTGGCATATTAACTAAGAGCTAATGTCTAGATCTCACCCTAATTGTGATAGCCCTAGTGCCAAAGCTGACCTTCACATTGCAGATGAAATTTGAGCATTGAAAAGTATGTGTGTTAGAGACTAAGGTACATTATTAACGAAATAAAAGGGAAAAGTATTTTAGTGACAACTATTCTGAAGTATGATACGTACAGTTCACATTATAAAACTAGAGAGAGTTTTATCATTGACTTGCATACCTCCTATTGTCATAAGTGAAATTGTATAGTTAGTTGAGTTTACATGATGACATTTGATTGAGAAAGAATTCATTCATATTGTCTGCCGTATAAGAAATTGACATAATATAACACATTGGATTCTGAGAATTAAAAACAGAAATTTCTCATTGGAAGTAGCGCTGGAGTTTTCATGTGATTTCCATCAAGGAAGAACTAGATGAAATGTTAGGCAAATGAAAGAATTTTCTCAGCAAGTATAATATTTGGATCCATGAATTTAATTCTTGTAGAACTTATACAGATTTTAGTCAAATATTTTGTATTGCAGGTTAATGATGCTAGAGTCAGAGTTTGTACATATTGTTCGTTATTGTTGAGAATAGTGGAGAGCATAATGAGAATAGTAGAGATTATGAAGGTTGTCTTAACTTTGTTAGTCTGTGTGAGCTAGAGTGAAATACTACATGGTTCACATTATCTCATGGTTCGTAGTCTGTGGTTCTCCAACCACTCATAGTGAAAATTTTCTTGTAATTACATGCAATACTTGGTTTTAATGGTTTTTTTGTAGTAGTGGATGAGCTCATATGCATCCAAGGCCATATTTTCATACCTCAGATATCACATATTTCAAGCCCTAACCATTATTCTTCCTTAAGAATGTGTTACGTGTAAATGTTACACAACAGATGAATGTTGTTGAATTTGAGAATTTTTTGTAATGAAAATATAAGCAGCTGGACTATGAACCAATTTTTGTGCAAATATATCCTTGAATCTATAATGGAATCATAGTATAATCTACAGTGACACACATACTCTTCAGCATAGTTACCAACATTGGATTTTCTTGGTTTTAATTAGAGATTCAACTCTCTCTCTCTTAGCTTGGAAATTACATGTAATATTCCCAATTAGCCCAAGCTAATGGGAATATTCAATTTTTTTTCATTTTTTTGTCACATTAATAAATGTGTAAAGGAGGACAATAAAAACTCCTATAAGAGAAAATAAATCAATGACACATGTAAACAAGGCTAAATTTGGGCTAACTAATTGAGCACCCTTAGGTGTGAAAGGGGATGAATGTTTTGACTGGGTCAACCATGGCCAAATCAACAACGTTGTTTTGGAGGAGTGGTCATCAATGAGGCACAACACAGTTTTAGTTGGAGGTGGCTCATGTGAAAAGAGTTATTACATCGAGATGGTTTAGGGTTTTGCAAGCTCTCAAACTTATAAAAGGAAAAGGAGGACAGCATGAGAAGGTTGTTGATGAGTATGTTATTTCTGAGTATATTTTTTTTTTAGACATTCCTTATTCTCTTTGCTGTTTGGTAGAGAATAGTGTTATCTAGCACTGGGTGTTCCTATCTAGTGTATAGATCTAGGGGCATTTGAAGAGGAGCCTATCTAGTGTACAGATATGATATAGATCTAACTTTTTGTACACAAATCTCCTCTAGATATAAAGTGCAATCTACAACTACTTTCAGGCAATAAAATAATGATGTCAAGCTCTTTCAGTCATAATATATGGTTGCAACACCTCATTTTGAGGATTTTCTTCCATAAAAGTCTTCTATTTCCTATTGTACATCTCATGCACTATCTTATTCATATATTTTGCTAATGTATATGTAAATAAAGAGCCTCCATATCTGCCTCCTTTTCTTTCTTAGCTGATCTGCATTATTTATTTGCATATATGTTTATAATTTCTGCATTCCCCATTTGGGAATACTATAGCGGTATCAGAGCAATCATCTTGGCATAGCCTGTAAGAAGCTAATATGTCTTCAGAAGAAGAAGAGCCTCTTACTGACAGAGAGAAGAGATATCTAAAAATAAGACAAAAGAAATTTAATTACACAAATGATGACAAAGACAAGGATAAAACCCCTGAATATGGAAGTGATGAAGAAGGAAAGGACTTTGCAAAGATCCTTCTGAGAGCCATGCAAGATCTTGCTAGAGAGATCAAAGAGATGAGAATGGAAAGAATCAAACAGTCTCCTAATAGATTTCATCTTGGAGAAATCTCTAGCATGTCTCACCACTGGAATGATCAACTAGTGCATCGGCCATAGATTTCCCAATGCTCTACCATGCCTACCTTTTTGGCTATGGGAAATGAAGGGTTTCAAGAGGAAGCATCCCTTGAAGGCTATTTTGAAGAGTATGAGTCTCAAAATCAGAGATTCAAAGATCACTTGAGTTTTCAAGAGTTTTTTCACCTGAAGCACAAAAGAAGACCAAGGCACCAGCATAGAGATGGTGGATTCACTCAGAATCATGATCGAAATCACTCTATGGGCATATTATTTTTACCGAATTTTGATGGGACATCCAAGTGTTCTGCCAAAGCATGGGTAGAAAAACTTGACATCTACTTTCAGTTGAACAAGGTCTCGGAGATGGAAGCTATCAAGATTGCAGCGCTGCACTTTGAAGGTGAAGCACATGACTGGTGGTTCCATGGCTTGTCTACATTGGATCATGCCAATGTGATTGCTTATTCTGAGTTCACTAGAAGGGTGGTGGAAATATTTGATAGAAGAGATCCAGAGGCACCATTCATGAGCCTTGCAAAGTTGAAGCAATCACGTAATACGAAGTATATATAAAAAGAAACAATTCAATATTATATAAATGTTGGTTAAAAGTTCAAACAAAATATGATTAGTGATTTTAATCATTTAAGGGTATCTTTCTCTTAGTGGTAGATTTTAAGAATATTTAGGAATTTGTTAAAATAAGAGTAAGATCAATTTTGAAAATATTTAGAATATAACCCAAAAAGAATAAGATCAAAGAAAAATAAATTTCATGAAATATAATAAAATATAATTTTGAAAACTAATTAATAATTCAATATGAAAATAAAACATCCAAATATTAATTTTAAAATTATAATAAAATAAAAAACAATTAATATGCATAATGATTAAAACGTTAACCTACCATATATTTAAACACTACCATAACATAATATGAAAGTGCAAATATAATATAAATCTGAAAGACATTAATAATAAAACTTGAAAATTACAAATCATGGTCCTAAATTTCATATGAATATGCCTAATATATTTAGAGGTTAACATGAAAGTGCAAATATAACATAAATCTGAAAGACATTAATAATGCAATTTGAAAATTACAAACCAAGGTCTTAAATTTCACATGAATATGCCTAATATATTTAAAGGTTACAATATAAATTTGATAAGGAACTTGTAAATTTGAAGAGGGAATTCAAAAATGAGAGAACAAAATTTTAAAATTTATAATTTAATTTTAAAGAAAAAAATAATGAAATTTTATAATTATTTAATTATATTTATAAAATGGAAATATAAATAGTATAATTATGTATATAGAGGTATCTATTTTATAATAATATTTTGAAAATTTTAATTTAATTTTAATAATTATTAAATAAATAATAAAAACTTAGTTTTTATCAAATATTTTATAGTATTTTTAATAAAAAGTAATAAATTAAATATTGAAATTTATTATAAAAGTAATTATATCTTTTATTTTTTAATTAAATTGATTAATTAATAAAAGATCATATAAAATGATATATTTTCGTGACATGTAGTATTGATAAGCCATGATATTGTAAAAAAGTTTATTTAACTGAGTGATATTGGATTGAAATGTGTGTTTATATGTTTAACTCATATTAATTATTTTCATAATTAATTAAAATTATAATCATTTAAAATAAAATAATAATTTAGTTAATTTTATGGTTTTTTTTTAATCTTACCAACAAGATATATTATGAAGTATGTTTTATTATGATTATCATACTTCATGCTTATAAACATTGAACAATCATTCAATTGATATGGATAATTTAACCTTCGAATTCATCATAATACAAAATCCATAATTTTTCATTTTTTTAAAATGAGAAAATTTATTATAAGTCATTTATCAAACTAATAGTAAGAAAAACCATTACTAACAACTATCCTCAATGCTCCTTACTATTATTCAAAAAAACCTAAACTACTTGAAAATAGCTACTAATAATATGTAAAAATACAATCTTTCACTCTCTACCATATACCTCTAAATTTTGAATGATTACCCATAAAACTCTTTAAACTCATTATATCAACACACTAAATTTTGAAATATTAAAACACTAAAGTAAACTTCCAGCCCCGATTCCAACTACTATGGACAATGACAAAGTAATCTATGAAGTTAAGATCGCATCATTTATTGTTTTGGTGCTTCACAGATTCCTAACATGTGGACAGAATAAGTATGATTTATACTTTTGATAGTCTTAGTGCTCCAAGCAAAGTGAGACCAACAAACTCCCGACTCATACTTTAAGATAAACATTAGAACCAGTGAAATTCGGATAAGGTTGAGCAATATCGATGAGGCCAAATTTAAATATATTCTTAAGTCGGTGGAGATGAGCATCGTGCTGCATTATGGATTGTTATTGATGCCGTCAACTAAAGAGACAAAGGAATGGTCGCCTTTAATGACGTATCGCTGATCTTATCCACTGACGAAACCCCATGATTCGTGTCCAAAATAGAACACACTAACCATCAGTCTCCAAATTGAACACACTGACAATCCAAATTATTGACTGCAGGTCGTGGTGGTAATGAACTGTAGCTTTCTTCTTTGCTTTAGAATCTTATGTTACGACATGTTTGTGTGTAAAGCTATTATCTACGTTTATATTTTTGGAGGATTAGATGGATATATTTTGATTCATTGGAATAATGGGTAAATAGCTATGCATATTTACAACCCCTCCCATAATTAATAAATTTGTAAGCTAGTAAGTATAATATTTATATATTTCCTTTGGGGTAAAATATTGTACGCAGCTTGTACAAAATAGATACTATGTACAGCTTCAATTGCGGATAAGGCGTTGTCGAATCTGAACCTGCTTTTTCTTCTTCTATTTTTTTCAGTGTGTCGGCAAACGGGGCAACCCTCATTTGCTCCATTGCTATCGCTATTATATCTTTATCCACCCCTCGTTTCGAAGAATAATTATCCTCAAACTTACATCATGCAGTGTAGGTTTACTGTACTTGAAATATCTTTATCCACCCCTCGTTTCGAAGAATAATTATCCTCAAACTTACATCATGCAGTGTAGGTTTACTGTACTTGAAGATTCTTCATAACTTTTCTTTATATATTTCTATGGTCCATTTTTATCTACTGACAGGACGGTTTGTTTATTTTGGAATTAAATATAAGGTATCAGATTAAATGGTTCCCCAAGCAATGACGCAATATCGCCCAATGGACAAATTCTCTTGCACAACACCGCATGTAAATCGGTTATTATCAGCACCGGTCACGAATTTAACTTTAGTCAGAAATTCCTAGATAGATCAGGGGGTTTTCACTTTTGTAAAACAATCTAGTAATATATATATGTCTGTCTGTGTGGGGGAGCTATATATATATATATATATATATATATATATACATACTTGCCTTAATCCTTTAGTACATATATATAATATTTTTGGGAGTTTTTGAAAGTCTATATATATAGACTTTCCTTAATCATTTAGTTGATATGTTTGGGAGTTACATGTTTATCTATTCCTCACATTTATTTGTAGAAATTAGAACCGTGTCGTTATCTCGCTCTTCAAGCATACATATTCATTTAGGATCCCGTATTGAAAATCTTATTATTTAAAATGTTTTATTATATTAGTTAAAATTTATATGATTATTTTTGTTATCTTGATTGAAATTTATAGACTAAATTCATGTATAAATTTTTAGTTTGTGAAATTTTATTTTATAATTTATTTTATAAAATATAAATAATTAAACTTTCATATATATAAGTTTTATCAAGAAGAATTGTTGATTTGTTTAAAATTTAATTTTATATTTATTTTTATTTTAAAATATTGATGAGCTGTAAGATATAATTTTTACTTGTTTTAATATGTATGGTCATGATTATTTAATTATTGAATTATTGTGGGGTTGCGGGAGGGGGAAGGATTTTGATTAATAGGGAGGGAATAATAGAAGTTAGGTATGTTAGGGGTCTCGAAACTAGATCAAATAATCAAGTGGAAACATATGGGCTGCTTCAAGGCTTATTTGTCGCCAAAGCAAAATATGTCAACAATATTCTGTTAGAAATATTGCCATTGATGGCAAAGGAGTAGATCAGGATCAACAAAGATGCAAAGGAGCAACATCAACATTATCATTGGCTTTGGAGCAGCGTTAGTGGTCGCATGGGAGAAGTTGAAGATTGCCACTGAATAGATGATGAATTCCCTTTCACTTTGTGCAGACTTGTGAGAAAATCGCAAATTGAAAATTGTTGTAGGAAAGAAAATCGCAAAAACGTAGAATCGCAAATTGCAAAATTGCAAATACACAAAATCGTAGAATTGCAAATTCCCAAATCGCAGAATCACAAAATCACAAATCGATAACAACATTGTGATATGAGATGCATTGGAAAAATGCAATACCGAAATGCGAGAGATCACGTGGCGCAAATGATGTGGTGATATATGATGTGATGTAGATGACGTGGTAATAGATGACATGGTGCAGATGACGTGGAGATAATGACACGGTGCAGATGATGTGGCGATAGGTGACGTGGTGCAGATGACATGGCACACCCGGTGGCAACCGAACCCACAAATCGTAAAATTGCAAGTCACAAGACTGCAAGCGGTGACAACATTATGATATGAGCTACTGCGATGGGAAAATGCGATGGAGAAATTGCAATGGCGCAGTGGAAGCCGGTGGGCCCCGAACACATAATCACAAATCACTAAATCACCTATTAGAAGTGAGAAGCCTTGGGCCGATGTACAATTCGTGAACGCATGCAGTATATTCCATAACTAAATTCAAATTCTATAACGGGTCTGGGGTTATGTAGATATTCATGTTATTGGAGAATGGACAAGAAGGTACTTAGTACCTGTGGTAAAGTTTGTTTAAATTTACTGGCAGCATTCCTTCAAAAAATCTAACACTTGGTGCAGACTATGGAACCATACATCTCTGTGACATACTCAGTGGAACCAGGGACTGAAGTCGTTGTCTAAAGGTGTGATATTATATTTTTGACACAGTGTTTATGCTGCATAGTTTTGAAACAAAACATTGGAAACACAGTTAGAAGAAGTGCTAACAAAACCCAGGGATCAACAAAGTTACAAACGTACAACAAGGAAAAGAAGATAAAAGTGCTACATTGAAGAAACTATAATATTGTGAAATTATTGATTGAGCTAAATTGTTGTGAAGCAAAGGAAAGTCTCTAAGGAAAAGGAAAAACTCCAAGGAAAAGAGATATATGTATTAAGCTGAATTGTTGTGATACGTTACATATGGCTGAAATTGATATTGGATAAATTATCTAATTATTATTCTAATATTCATGATATGAAGAGATTCGAAACAAATGTGTGGAAGGAAAAGATTCATGTATGTTCACCTCAAATTCCAATATAGAATACAAACAACCAACAAATTATCTCAAAAAAGGTGCCATTTTAGTGTGCATTCGAGATGTTAGAGAGCCAGAGAATTTGAGAGAGTTGATTAATATAATATGCAGATATGGAGCTGATGAGATCAAATTTGAAGGGGAAGAGGAAGAAGTAAAGATGGAGGAATACCAAGTTGATAACGAGGTAAATCAGCATATTTTTTTCATGTTGTGTGAGGGTATTGTGATCTCCTTTCAAGTTTTAGCTTGATAAATGTTCAGTTAGAACTGGTTGAGGTAGGAGCCTCTTGTGGGTTGTAGCCTGCAGAAAACATATGGGAGTTGGAGCTTCCTCGCAAGTTGTAGCTTGCAGGAATTTGAGGTAGAAGCCTCCTGTTGGTTGGAGTCTACATAAAATCAGATGTAATAGGGAGTAGGAGCTTATCTTTGCATCACAAAAGTAATAATCGGGGTTTTCTCCCTTATGGCTTTCCACTTATATATGGCGTCCATGTGCATTATTATTATGTGTTGATGTGATGAGTTAGCTTGTTTATTACTTGTTTTTCACATATTCAGTTAGGTTATGATTATTTGTAAAGATGCCCATGTAATGGTTATGTAAATTAGTTTAATGAAAAGAATTTTAATGTCCATGAATGGACTAAAGTGGTTTACCCCCCACCCCCCCATCTCAGTATAGTGAAGGGTTCATCAATTTGTATCAAAGCTGATTCCTTCTGTATAAGTATAACAGCTTGAAGGTTGGTCTGGTTGAGTCATGGATTATCAAAGTGTACCTATGTTGAGTTCATCAAACTTTCATGAATGGAGAGATAAGGTTAAAATATATTTAATGGCTTATCGACCTAAGGTATGGAAACTTGTATGTGATGATTATTGCAGAGACTCTCTCTCTTTTCCAGAACAACAAAGGAATGCCAAGGAAAAATTCCTAACGTATAACAATATTCATAACAAGGATCTTGATACAGTAATGGATTTCATTTATGAAAAAGAAATATGGAATAGATTACATCTCATGCATGAAGGAGACACTAGTGGCTACATTGTTAAGAAGAAGATAAACAAGAAGAATAAAAACCTCCTTCAAAAGGAAAAGTTTCAGTCAAATGAGGTCAATGTTAGGGTGAATGGACATGATTTACATGAAAAAAATAACTGAAGGACAAGCCAAACTTGATTTTGTCTTGACAGAGATAGGAAGATTGAAGAATGAAAAAAAGATCTGAAGAAACTAGTGCAAATATGTGATGAGAGAGAATATGAGCATAAGGAAGAAATTGTTGGCCTGAAGGGACGGGTTGAAGAAGCAAGGAAATTAGGAGGGATGATTAATATCCAGTTAAAAGAGAAATATACACAATATGAAAGACTAGAGTCTGAGATTTTTTTTTAGCTATAAGATAGGTAGATGAAAAGAGCAGGTTGTGTAAGCCGCTAGAAGAGGAAGTTGCCTCCATGAAGAACTTAGAAAAGGCAGACATTAAAGAGGATAATGAAGCAACTCAAAAGGGACCTACAGAAGTAGAAGCCAACAATAACATGATTTGTAAAGAAATAAACAAAAACAATCAGCAACATCAAGAGACAAGAATGAGAGGAATAAACAGTTATTTACAAAAATCTCATTTGTTCCTGGAGATAAATTGAACAAATTTGGAAGATATGAAAGGAGGTTCTTTGCTCTTGTAAAAAATATCACATGTTTTTCTTTCATAAACATGGACATGCTGCATCACAATGTAAGACAAAGAAAATCAAGTTTAACCAGCAAAATATTGCAACAAATCTGAAGACTCCCTCAAGAAAGCAAACGGAGAGGACAATCTTTTACCAGGTACACAAATAATTTCCATGGCTACTATTATTTGTGCAATGAATTTGTACATAAACTTTTTGAGTGTAAACGATATTAAAAAATGGGCACAAAAGGCCACACCTCAGCTCAAACGTAATTAGGTAAAACAATATGTTATGAGTATAATAACTTTGGCCACAAGGCTAAATACTACAAACTTCCATATATAATAAAGAAATCTCCACAGACGATGGAACCAAATCAAATCCGACCAAAATATGAATCAAAAATAAATTCAGACATTATGATGAATCCCAATAAATTATGGAAGAAGAAGAAAAAATAGGACCCTGTTACTTCACTGACATTATGAATCCATCATAGTTTTAGGGGGAGATGCTCTAGGAAGAAACATAGTCAACTAGTTAGTGCTAGACAAGAAGAAAAATCCAAGGTGGAGAGAAACCCATAAAATTTTTGCATCACATTTTTAAAAGAAGAGCTCCTTGGAATATGAACAACCAAAAGTTCAGGATGGGAAATGAAAATTCTTCTGGCAGAGAACTATAGAGGAACAAAGGCACCTTAAGCATACAATAGCCAATAGGTTGATGGAAGAAGAGAAGGCAACAAGCAACCATGGTGGTAGAGGGAACATCAGCCATGAACATGAAAGCTAAGAGGACAACAACACACTAAGCAATGAATGGTTAAAATTACAAAAATTGTGTTTCGAGCCATGGAACTGGAAATATCCACAGAGGATGATCACACTGTGTGTCTAACCGCAAGTGTTATTAATGAAACAAAAAAAATAAGAAGGATCGATATGAAAATATTCATTATCATTATATCATTACAAATATTCATAAATTTTTATTTGGAGCATTCTTTCTATGACTAGAATTCTAAGCGTTATTATTGGAGAAGAGTTATTGGCATCAAAGCATTATGCTATCAGAGCATTATGGTATTGGTATAGCAGAAATACATCAATGAGTTATTAGGGAAACATTACTGTTGGAGTAGTGTTGTTGTTGGAACAACGTTATTGGCATCAGAGCATTATGATATCAACGAATAAAAGTGCAGTGGTACAGAATGGTGGAGTGGTTGGAGGTTTCCATGAGATAATGTATGTAGGAATAGCATGGTTGTTGATGCATTGATATTATTATTGTGCATCAGGCAGTATATTGGTTATGCAAGAATACATGGATATAATTATGGACCATTAAATTATATTCGTTGATGAATTATATTGAGCATTGAATCATCAGTGGTATTTTGTGAACATGACTCTTTTTCTTATACATTATGGGAATTATCAATCCTATTATTTTAAATATGAATAGCATTAGATCTTATTGTGATGATGCCTCTTTTTTCTTCTACCTACAAGAATAATCAAAGGCATTATGATAGAGATTTATATGGACACTGATAGCACAGAGATAAATGGTTTCACATACTAGGATTTCAATTATTCTCTCGCACCATTAACTGATTGATTTTTCATAAAATTCCACATTATCTACATCCTTTTGTAACCTTCAGGGTCCATATGTCACAGAAACAATGTTGCCTCATTCTAGGGAGAGTGGCTCTTGGTCTAATGGTGATTCCTAGCTAAACATGGTGAACGCTGTAAGTCAATATGGATGATTGATTGGATATGTTCATAGGATGTTGAGCGCAAAGAGCACACAAGAAGAATTGAAAATGTGGGATCACAGAAAAATGAACAATGTATTTTTGTAGAGAAATGGCTGGCTTAGAGAAGCATACAAATAGGAATATAGAGTGTGATATATGTGGAACAAGTTGAAAGGTCACTCATTTGGAACCATTGGAAGTTGAATAAACATGCATGTCGCAAGGAATTCGAAACAAGAAATAATGGAGACAGATTATTGCAGCAGGATAATGGAGTTTTCTATAATCCCAAGAGATGAATGCGAGAAATAAATATATTGATGGACGAATATGGAGATCGGGTTGGCCCTGAAGATGAGATACATTGCACAACACCGAAGACAAGACACATTGCACAACACTGAAGAAGTTTATTTCCTATTGAAGCAACTTTTATTATTGGATATAATTGCACTTCTCTTCAAGTCAATGTTGATATAACTTGAAGTCCTATTTCTAAAAGTGATCCATAAAGCTTTATTGAGGTCTGTATTTTCAGATTTCAATTAAAAAAATTGAAGATTTCTTCTTGAAGCTCATTGTGATAGAAAAATTGAAGTGTCTGAGGTATGTTTGAATCGCTAGAGTGGCATCTAAACTAAGAGCTAATGTCTATATCTCACCCTAACTGCCACAGTTCTGGTGTCAAAGCTGACCTTCACATTGCAAATCAAATTTGAGCAGTGAAAAGTGTGTGTGTTATAGTCTGAGGTACATTATTAAATAAATAAAAGGTAAGATAATTTTAGTGACAACTATTCTAAAGTATGATATGTACACTTCACATTAGAAAACTAGAGAGAGTTTTATCATTGACTTGTGTACCTCCTATTTTCATAAGTGAAATTGTATAGTTGTTTGAGTTTACATGATGACATTTGATTGAGCAAGAATTCATCCATATTATCTGCAATATAATAAATTGACATAATATAACACATTGGCTTCTAATAAATAAAAATATAAATTTCTCATTGGAAGTATCGTTGGAGTTTTCATGAGATTTCCATCAAGGAAGAACTAGATCAATGTTAGGCAAATGAAATAATTTTCTCACAAAATATAATATTTGGATCCTTGAATTTAATCCTTGAAGAACTTATACATATTTTAGTCAAATATTTCATATTGCAGGTTAATGATGCCAGAGTCTGAGTTTGTATGTTGTTGGTTATTGTTGAGAAAAAAGGAGAGAACAATGAGAATAGTAGAGATTATGAAGGTTGTCTTAACTGTGGCAGTCTTTGCAAGATAGAGTGAAATACTGCATCGTTCATATTATCTCATCGTCCAGAGTCTGTCGTTTTCCAACCACTCATAGTGAAAATTTTCTTTTAATTACATGCAGTACATGGTTTTAATGGTTTTTTTGCGGCAGTGGCTGAGCTCATATGCATCCAAGCCTAAATTTTCATACCTCAAATATCACATATTTCAAGCCCTAACCATTATTCTTCCTTAAGAATGTGTCACGCCTAAAGGTTATGCAACAGATGTATGTGGTTGAATTTGAGAAGTTTTTGTAATGAAATTGTGAGCAGATGGCCTATGAACCAAATTTTGAGCAAATATATCCTTGAATCTGTAATGGAATCACATTAATCTACAGTGACACACCTACTCTTCATCATAGTTACCAACATTGGATTTTATTGGTTTTAGTTACAACTTTAACTCTCTCTCTTAGCTTGGAAATTACACCATTATCACTTACAACAGTGAGAATAAGGAGTGAAGGTTTCATCACTTGATCTTCTTATAGTAGTGAAATTGTACAGTAAAATGCATTGAATGTATGTATCATTAAGGGTTTGTCATGAATATGTCATTGTTCAATATTAAAGTCGTTAGGCCTCATAGATTGAAATATTTTCTAATCTTTCAACAAGTTGTAAGGATTTTCGAGACATATTGTTTACATTAGCATTAAGGGTAGTAAAGGTGAACTTATGTTGCAAAAGACATATTGGCATCATCAGATTGAAGACCATAATCATGGATATTCTTGCTGGTAGCTACAAGCTTGCACATGATCTTGTCCTTTCTTATGTGCTCTCGCAATGTTAACGAATTCTAAAGTGTACTTGGAGTAGAGTTTATATATCACATGGAGCATCTTTATTATTCTTATATTATTTCGATGGTGAATGTTTGTTTATATATATTATTGTATAGTTTTTTCTATGGAGTGTCTTTATTGTCATATTCATCATTATGCAAGTGAAAGGAATTTATTTTGAATGGTATCAATTTATTGTGTATATACATGCAATTTGAAGGATTTCCAAAGTGTTCTCCCAACAATATTTATATACCATATGGAGCAACAGTAATTCTGGAGCAGCCCTAGCAAGGCATATGCAGTGGATTTCATTCAATAATAGAAGGACATAATGAACAATTTTAATACAAAACTTAGAGAGTAGCAATGCAATGATGGAAACTACACTAAAAAATATGTAACCCCTTGCCATTCATGTCAAAGGGTGAGTTAATGTAATAAGAGGAAGGAATAAATTTCTAATAATGAAAGGGGGAGGATGTGTTGCCATCAATGCCAAAGGGGGATACTATTGGAAATATTTTCATTGATGGGAGTAGATCAGGATCAACAAAGAAGAAAAGGAGCAACATCAAAATTATCATTGGCTTTAGAGTAGTGTTAGTGGTCGCATGGGAAGAGTGTAATATTTCTAGTGAATAGATGATGAATTCCCCTTCAATTTCTGCAAAATTGTGAGAAAATCACAAATTGATGCAGGCAAGAAAATTGCAAAATCGTAGAATCGCAAATTGCAAAATCGCAAAATCACAAATCGTAGAATCAAAAAATTCCAAAATTGAAAAATCACATAATCGTAGAATCGCAAATCACAGAATCACAAAATTTCAAATCGGTAACAAAATTAATATGTAAGATGTTATGGGAAAATGTGATAGCGAAATGCGAGAGATAACGTGGCGCAGATGATGTCATGATAGATGATGTGGCACAGATGACGTGTCATAGATGATGTGGCAACAGATTACATGGCGCAGATGAAGTGCTAAAAAATGATGTGGAGGAGATGAAGTGGCGATAGATGATGTGGTGCAAATGATGTGGCAATAGATGGTGTGGCACAGATGACATGGCATGCTCGGTGGGACCCGAATGCACAAATCGCAAAATCACAATTCGCAAGATCGCAAGTGGTGACAACGTTGCGATATGAGCAAGTGAAATAGGAAAATGCAATGGAGAAATGGCGATGGCACAACGAAAGTCGGTCGGACACAAACACACAATCGAAAATCACAAAATCGCCTAATTAGAAGTCAGAAGCCTTGGGCTGATGTGTGATTCCTAAACAGACGCGGTATATTCCATAACTAAATTCAAATGCCTAACGGGTCGAGGGTTACGTAGATATTCCTGTTATCAAAAAATGGACAAGAAGGTACTCGGTACCTTTGGTAAAGTTTTCTTAAATTTACTGGCAACATTCCTTTGGAAAATCCAACACTTGGTGTAGACTATGGTAACCATACATCCCTTCAACATACTCAGTGGAACCAGAGACTGAAGTTGTTGTCCAAAGGCATGACATTGTATTTATGAAGCAACATTTATGCTGCAAAGTTTTGAAATGGAACATTGGAAACAAAACACAGGGATCAACAAAGTTATCGACAGAGTTAGAATAAGTGCTAAAAAAACATAGGGATCAACACAGTTATAAGAAGTGATAACAAAACACAGCGATCAACAAAGGTATAAATGTACAACAAGGCAAGAAGACAAAAGGGCTACATTGAAGAAATTGTAATAATGTTAAATTATTGATTGAGCTAAATTGTTGTGATGCAAAGGCAAGTCTCTAAAGAAAAAGGAAAAACTCCAAGGAAAAGGAAAAGATGTATTAAGTTGAATTTTTGTGATACATTACATATGGCTGAAATTGATATTGGATAAATGATCTATTTCTTATTCTAATATTCATGATATGAACAGATTGGAAACGAATGTGTGGAAGGAAAAGAGTCAAGTATGTCACTCCGTATTCCAATATACAATACAAACAACCATCAAATTATCTCTAAAAGGGTGACGTTTTCGTGTGCATTCGAGATGTTAGAGAGCTGGAGAATGTGAGAGAGCTGATTGATATACTATGCACATATGGAACTGATGAGAAGCAGATTTGAAGGGATAAGAGGAAGAAGTAAAGATGGAAGAATAGAGAGTTAATAACGAGGTAAATAAACATATTGTTTTCATGTTGTGTGAGGGGATTGTTGTCTCCTTTTAGGTTTTATCTTGATAAATGTTTAGTTTGAACTAGTTGAGGTACGAGCCTCCTATCGGTTGTAGCCTGCAGAAAACATATGGGAGTTGGAATTTCATTGCAAGTTGTAGCTTGCAGAAATTTGGGGTAGAGGCCTCTTGTAAGTTGGAGCCCACAGAAAATCAAATTTAATAGGGAGTAGGATCTTGCCTTTGCATCACAACAATAATAATTGTGGTTTTCTCCCTTATGGGTTTCCACTTATATCTGGTGTGCATGTGCATTATTATTATGTGTTGATGTGATGAGTTAGCATGTTTATTACTTGTTGTTAACATATTTAGTTTGGTGATTAGTATTTATTAAGTTTCCCATATAATGGTTATGTTAATGATTTTAATGAAAATAATTTCAATGTCCATGAATGGACTAAATTGATTCACCCCCCCTTCTTAGTTTAGTCAAGGGTTCATCATATTATTATCTTAGAAGACTCCTTAATCACTACTAAATTTCTCATTAAGGGGTCCAATCCAAAATATTGGGTTGTTAAAGAAGCATGTTTCAAATTTGCACTTAATGTTGGATACCTGTAGAAAATACTAGATCTCCTTGAACTTGAAGAAATTTATATTATTTGTGCTATTTTGGATACTGTTGGGACACATTGTCTATTGGCAAGGATTGATGTTAGATATTTCTAAGATCATAATATCAGTTAATCTGGAGATACTTGATAATGTCAAGAAATTACGGTCAATATTGGGGAACACTGGGTATTATTTGAAGTTCATTTAGGGTTATATGTTGATAACTCCGCTCATAGATAATTTCCTCAAGAAGGATGTGACATTTTGTTGAGATGAGGACTGCCATAATATTTTTGAACTGTTGAAAGAAAAGATGGTCATTGCACCCATAATAGTCTTTCTATAATTGAAAAGGTGTTTCATGTGCATTTTGATGCCTCATGTATCGTGCTTGGAGCTATTTTAGCGCAACCAAGATATGGAGAGATTGAGCCCCCTATTTCCTATGCCAGTTGGAAACTCTAAAGAGAGGAATGGAATTACTCATCTAGAGAAAGGGAAGGATTAGCAATGTTGTATGCACTGCAGAAATTCCACCATTACCTATTAGGAGGGAATTTTAAGATGTGAACTGATTATTCTGCTTTGAGGTACTTGGTCAATAAGCCTATGTTGGAAGGGAATATTTGCAGGTGGTTGTTTCTATTCCAGGAGTATGAATTTGAGATTATGGTAAAACCAGGAAGACTGAATGTTGGGCCATACCATCTGTCATGCATTGAGACTGGAGAAGAACCTACGAACTTGGAAGATGGATTACCAAATGCATAATTGTTTGCAATCAAGGTAGTTGATGAGAATTTCCCTGATATTATTCATTTTCTAACTACTAGATGTGCACCTGAATAATATACAGTTCAACAGACGAAATATCTCATGACGCATGCAACAAACTTCACTATTATTGTTGGACACTTGTACAAAATAGGTGTAGATGAAGTTTTGAAAATATACATTATGGATTATGAAAGGTGTGAAATCCTAGATGAATTTCATGGAGGGGTTGCAGGTGGTCATTATGTAGGTAACGCAACTGTGAAAAAATATTTTTCAATCTGGGTTGTGGTGGCCCACATTGCATGATGATGGCTTTGCGCATTGTCACACATGTGATGTATGCAAGAGGCCTCGAAAGCCATCGCACAGAGACCAGATGCCCTTGAATCCACATATTGTGTTGCAGGAATTTGAGAAATGGGCTATAGATTTTGTTTGACCTATCGATCCTCCAAGAAAGAAGAGTGGTGTGTGTTACATAATCACTACGACGGACTATGTAACTAGATGGGTTGGAGCTAAACCTATGAAGGATTGTACTACAGATACAACTGTGCAGTTCCTATTTCATAATATTGTGACTCGGTTTGGATGTCATTATAAGGTTCTAATAATCTATCAAGGTATGCATTCTATTACTGAAACCATTAAAGCATTGACATATGAATTCTAGATGCATCATCAGAACAAATCTTCCTATCATCCCCAGGAGAATGGTGCAGTTGAAGCATTTAATAAGATATTGGATACTGCACTTACCAAGGTGCGAATGATAACCGAACTGATTGGGATGAGTGTATACCTGCACTTCTCTAGGCATATCAGACCACATGTAAGAATTTTATTGGTAGCACACCTTTTAAGATGGTATATGGGCAAAAAGTTGTGTTGCCGATGGAGTTCATTGTACCTATTCTGCACATTGCATCATTAAAAAATATGGCAGAAGCAAATTCCATGGAGAAATGTTTGTCGTAGTTTTTCACACTCGAAGAATATCTCTTTATTTTCAATTATCACCAGCAAGTTTCTTAAGGCATGTGACAAAACATGGCATGATAGGCACATCAGGAAAAATGTGTTTAAGGAAGATGATTTGGTCTTATTATATGAAATAAATTTTGCGCGCCATTGAGGGAAGTTGAAGATGCGTTGGCTAGGGCCATATGTTGTTAAGGAAATAAATTATGGAGGTGTAATGTGCCTGGCCACATTGAGTGAAGTATGCCTTCCTGGCTATGTTAATGGAATTTCATTGAATTCGTACATGCATGACCTTGTGCCTACCAAATGAATATATAGCCGGAGTATAAAATCTATGTAGATTGGATGGTGGATAAGAAAAAAGGTGCAATGTGTGCATGATATCTACATGGGGAGGATGACTAAGATGCAGAGGTGCCAAAAACTATCCATTGGAACCGTAAATTTGGAAAAGACAGCTTTATTCCAATTTACGAGAGCGTCTAGGTTGCATTTAATGAAGGAATGTTTCTAGATTTGGGACAATTTTGTCATTTATGGAGACACATTAATGTAGAAGGAACTGTTGAAGATGTACCACAAGTATAAATATGACCTATGGGGTCGCAATATTTCCCTTTTATTTTCGAGTTAATTATTTGCCTTCAGCCCTGTGATTTCTGTTGCATACTCATTGTCTATGTTTGGTTTAGATCTGGGATTTGTGGAAGACTTATGGAATAGGGGTTTGGGTTACATAATTCCACCCAGTATGATAGATACACAACCCAGAGATTATCCTATTTTTCCAGAGGTCCCTGTTGCACCGATTTCTAAAACACCTGCGTTGTATTATTCCTTTTTAGGAATTTCTGCAATCTTGAGCTCAAGGACGCTGTATAAGGAATAAAGTCTGAAAATAAGTAGAAAAGGGGCTTTGATCCCCTTTTTAAAACACCAAAAAATTCTCCTCCATAAGTATAACTCAAAGAAATAAGCCTAGAGGGATTATACAGATCTCCCCAAAACAAGATCTCTCAGCAATTTCTCAATGACATAGCTTACAACAATACATGAACATAATCATGACACTCTACAAATCTGAATACAACATAAGATGAAATATAATACAGCCATAATTTTCATTAATATATCTGCTACAATATACAAAAATATAATGAGAAATCAATCTCTCATTCAATGAGAATCCCCCTCCAATGAGTAAACAATGAAATACATGAGTAGCTGCAACTTCACAGAATGTCAGAGTAGCTGTGACAGCACTGCATATACTATGGTAGCTACTAAAATAAGCACATATACATGAAAATGGATGATATATATAAAGAAATTCCCCAAAATAGAAGAATGGGCTCTAATACAATATTTCTAGCCAATCTAGGAAAGATTGCTAGAAATGTCGGAAAATGTACAATGTGATAATATAACTTGTCACTGCAACTGAATCAAAATATACAATGAGGCTATGGTAGATTTGAAATAGTGATGCCCTCCTCTGATAATTCTCTTCAGTAGAAGGTTGATCCCTCTACTCAAGAGCAATCCTCCTGATGAGCCCAAATGGCTCTCCCAGCAACTGTCTCTGAAAATAACGCAGTTTCTTCCCAAGACTGCGTTGTGAGATATGGTGAGTGTTTGGCTTGCTGCCAAAGATCTGAAATGATTCCCAGGTGTCTCCTCTACTTCTCCTCCAAATAATATACAAGATCTCCCCTAAAGAATAAGCCAAAGGATGGCTCTATAAGTTCCTCTGTTGCTCAACCCAACATCACAACGTTAATCTGCTGCAGAAATAACGTTGTAGCTGCAGAGAGAAGCTTGGCCAAATGTCAGAATGAGGAAATTAAGCTCAAACCCTCTCCTTCCTTGAGGAAGAGGTTGGGATTCCCGATCGGGAACACCCTTGGGTTCAAGAACCCTACAAACCCTGCTAAACAGCCTGGGAATGCAAGTCTTTGTAGACGCAACAAAAATAATAATCTAATGCATAATGAAAATGGGCTGCCATCTCATCCTTATAAAGCAAAGGAACCTTTCTTACCATGGGTCCCATTCACACTTTCTTCTAGCTCAAGAAAGTGAAGCCTCCACTAAAACTGCGTTATCCAAGTAGGTGCAATGTATCTAGAAAGTTTTAGTTATCTTGGTCAAAATGACTAGATCAAGCTTGATCCAATCTTGTTCACACCATGTGGTGCTCAATCCAGCTGCTTTATTATCCCTCCTTCCACACAAGGAATTTTATTTCTTCATCAAAAGGGGTTAAGGTGTCTCCTTACCCATTTTATTTAACAAAATAAAAATATGCTAACTATAATTTTCCATTTCAGCTTGAGGCTAAAAATTGGGAACATTACAATCCTCCCCTCCCACATGTTGCTTGTCCTCAGGCAACTGCATAGAGAGAAAAAAAAATTCTCCCCCTTCTTCTCTTATGGCCTCCTCATCAATGGTCCCACCACTGCTCAAATATGTTGTAATAATTTTTTCCTCTAATGCTTCCTCCCAAGTATGCAAACCGGAATGGTGCACATCATGAAAAGATAGAACATGTAGGTCGAAACCGTCATGCTGTCCAATGGCCTCCTCAAGGTAGGAGTGATGAAAAACATGGGAATTCTTATTCCCAATGAGTGACTCCTTCACCCATGTGTTGGAAATATTTTCATTGATGGCAAAGGAAATGAAAAAGGAGGAGCACTTGAAACAGCAACAAGGAAAAGAGCACATGAAATATGAAGCTGAGGCATTTTTAGAAGGGTTAGTTGATTGGAGATCTAAAAAGGCAGCAGAGACATCAGAGGAAACAGAGGCAAAGGAGATGGCAAAAGGGAGAGCTACTAGGGAGAGACAAGGTAATAAATTGAAGGACCAATTGAATATCTGGCCAAGACCAGGAGGGTTTTGTAGTTGATTTCATTTGTATATGTTGATGAAGAACCGTGGAATTGTGTTAAGTATGGTTGAGTAAATTTGAGTAAGGGGCTAATAGATTCGATTTCTGTAAAAGCACGAGATAGCAAATTAGTAAAGGATGTAATTCTGTATGGTGGATTCGATAGGGTTGATCTTCTTACTGAAGGATGTAATTGAATGGACATCTGATCGCATAGCATGTTTTCTGGAATATATATGACTTGTGTGGCCAATTTCGTAATGGGCAGAGGATACCTACAGTGCCCGGAGAGGAATGAAACCATTGTTGTAGAGTTATGGATTGATATAGCATATCCCTGTTTGAAATTATATGTGTATTGACTGATTTAATTCTTGTGTGGAATGCCTTGAATCTCTGTGTGAATAATCTTTGTAATGGAGTCGAATGATGTCCTGTGTAATTGGAAGGCTTGAATGGTACTCTGTATCTGATGATGGATTTGATGTTATTTCCGGGTATTGAATATGTATATGCGTTCTTAAATAAGAGTAACTGATTTCGATGTCGTTGAGTTCGAATCCAATAAGTCAAGGTATGAGAATCAGTGTGATGACTCCGTGCTGAGGGCTACTATTAAGATACGATTGTTGAGTGATGCTGATGTGAATCTTTGGGTGAGTGCTTATACTCCTGAATGTTCGTAGATGTATCCATTTTGTGGCTATATAGAAGGTATGGCTATCTTGTGCGAAGATGCCTATCGCATCAAGAATCCTCTCTGAAGTTGGTGTGAACCATTGTGGACACTTGTGAAGCTCTGTTGGAAGAGTGAGTCACGGATGTGTTCTGGGTATATAGGACATATTAGCTCTGTCTGTCAAAATAATAGTGTGTTTCGCATATGAAGGGTGTTCCTGTTGAATGCAAGAAACCCGAGTTGAATAGTTTATAAGGATTCCATCGGAACTATATAATAACATTGCGGTTAGATGAAGTGACGTTATAATGTAGAGAAACGGGTTGGCGTTAGTAACTGGATCACTGAAGGACGTGGAACCTTGAGCGAAGGAGAGGAACCATGAGCGGAATGAACAGCGAATGGGGTTTCCAGTTTTCATCACACCACCTTTGTGGGACAAGTGGTAATTGTGAATTCGGAGCGATTCCATATACGGGAGGACACGTGGCATGCGATGGATTTTCAAAACCACCCCATCGCACATTAACGATCGACTGAGGAGGCAGTGCAATATCAACGACCACCGTCGATCTGGAGGAAGGTTGATTGAACAGCGATCACCTTCGAAAGTAGCCCGAAGGATAACCCAAGGTATGGTGCACGTATTCAATTGAGCCATCGTTTATATATGTGGGCCCGGAGCCAGAGGTTCATTATGAGTGGTTTAGTTAAATTAAAGCTCGATATATATATATTTAAAATTTCCAAGGTCCGAACATTCCAGTAAGCATAAGAAGACAGTTATATGACTGCGTGCGTATAATCAAAGAACATAAGTGACAATATATATATAGAATTTGCACTAAGACGACGAGGACAGAGTAGTATGAGAAAACAGTGTATCTAACATTGAACGGAGGTCGTGATCATAGATTGATATAGCATCGTATGTGAGCTTGATGACATCGTTTTGGATATGTGTAAGGGTTCTATGTGGCGTAGTTGTTTTTACATAAACCTGGGGGCTTTTACAATCTTTGAAGGATGTTCCTACAGTTAGAAGAATTGCCAAGTTTAAGTGGGACTGAGTACAAAGGTGTAGGTAGGTGGTTATATATGCAAGAGGATTTGGTTAATGTTGTGTAACCAGCTTCAAAAATAGAAGAAAAGAGATATAAACGCCTTAGAAATAAGCCACTTCGAGGGGGAAACCTCCAATACATTACATGAATGAACAATTCTTGGATGATACAAATTACAAAACCTCCTTTCTATATATAGGAGTCCATGGGGCCATAATGTAATCCTAGTGGGGCCACAATGTAATCCTAGCCGAACTAACAATAATAATTTAAGGGCACAATAATAACAATATGGGGGTTACAAGGGTACAATAATAACAATAAGGGGGTTACACTAACAACAATAAGGGACTATACTAGTGATATAGGGACCTAACATGCCCCTCTCCTTCAAAAAAGAGTTGTCCTCAACGCTTGAGTAGCTCGGGTGCTTCTGTATAAAATTCTCATCCTCCCATGTAGAATCTTCAGTGGGTAAGTTCTTCCACTTGATGAGATACTCTGAAATTGATCGATTCCGTAGCTGTCGAGTTCTTGTTTCCGTGACCGCTTCAGGTTCCAATATGATTTTTCCTTCCTCATCAAGTTCTGGCAATATTGTTTGAACTCGAAGATTTTCACCTATAACCTTCTTTAAGCATGAAACATGGAAAACTGGATATACTCGCGAAGAAGAAGGAAGCTCCAATTTGTATGCCATAGTACCAATCTTTTGCAACACCTTGTATGGACCATAGTACTTTGGCGATAATTTATTATCCTTCTTAGCTTGCTTGAGGGACATTTGTTTGTATGGTTGTAGCCGTAAAAATACCCAATCTCCTACATCAAAACTTCTCTCGCTGCGATGTTGATCCGCCTGTTGTTTCATTCGATTTTGTGCCAAATTCAGGTTATCCTTTAAGAGTTGGAGAACTTCTTGCTGATGCTCGATGTGATCTTCCACTGCTTGAACCTTCGAATTTTCCCTTAAAGATGATGTGATCAATGGTGGATGATATCAATAAAGTGCCATAAATGGGGTCATTTTTGCTGCAGTATGGAAGGAAGTGTTATACCACCATTCAGCGAGAGGTAACCACTTGACCCATTGTGTTTGTTTATCAGATACAAAACAACGAAGATATCCTTCCAAACATTTATTTACTATCTCGGTTTGACCATCAGATTGAGGATGATAAGATGAGCTATGAGCTAATTGAGTACCCAAACAAGAAAATAACTCCGTCCAAAAATTTCCCGTAAAAATGGGATCTCCGTCGCTCACAATAACCCTTGGGCTTCCATGTAGCTTTTGAATTCTGTCCACAAATGTAGTAGCAACTGTACTTGCTTTAAATGGATGAGATAATGCACAAAAGTGTGCATACTTGGTAAGTCTATCAACTACCACCATGATGACACTCTTTCCTTCAGACTTAGGTAAACCCGTGATAAAATCCATTGAAATCTCCTCCCAACGTTGACTTGGAATGGATAAAGGTTGTAGAAGTCCCGGGGTCTTAATTGTTTCCACTTTATTCTGCTGGCAAACCAAACATTCCGCCACAAAACTTTGAATATCAGATTTAAGGCCATCCCAAAAAAATTCTTTCTTCACCCTGTGGTAAGTTTTTAAAAATCCTGAGTGTCCTCCTAAAGGAGAAGTGTGCAATTCCGAAAGAATCTTTTGTTTTAGTTGGGAATTCTTACAAAGATATAAGCGATCTTTGTACCATAAGGAATCATTTTTCCAACTAAATGTATCAGATGTACTAGGATCTTGCCGCAACTTTTGAATGAGTGTCCATACATCTTTGTCCTTCTTCCATTCATCTCTTGCTTTGGTTATCCAATCTGGTTGGATAATAGAAATGGCACAAAGCAATGCTTCCACCTCTTCATTCTTTCTTGAGAGTGCATCCGCAACAACATTAAGCTTTCCTTTTTTTGTAGATTATTTCAAAGTCATAACCCAACATCTTTGTGACCCATTTTTGCCGCTCTTCTGATGGTAGTCTTTGTTCCAAAAAGTGTTTAATACTATCATGATCAATTTTTACCTTGAAGTGTCTTCCCATTAGGTAAGTTCGCCATTTCTTTAGTGCATGTAGTATTGCTAACATTTCCTTCTCATAAATAGGTTTCTGTAAATACTTTCCTTTGATTGGACGACTTTCAAAAGCAATGGGTCTTCCTTCCCGCATTAAAACTGCACCAATTCCATTTCCTGAGGCATCACATTCCACAATAAAGGTTTTTGTGAAGTCTGGCGTAGCTAAGACCGGTGCTAGGCACATTGCCTCTTTAAGATGTTCAAAGGCCTTAGTTGCTTCAGGAGTCCATGAAAATGCATCTTTCTTCAATAATGTTATTAGAGGTGCTGCTATTCTCCCATAATTCTTAACAAACTTGCGATAATAGCCTGTTAACCCGAGAAATCCTCGCAACTGCTTTATTGTCTTGGGGACTTTCCATTCCTTAATGGCTTTAATCTTGTTAGGGTCTACTTTAACACCCTCGTGAGATATAATATGACCCAGATATTCCACCTCTTGTACTCCAAAGAAACATTTGGATGTTTTTGCATATAATTGTTTCTCCTGCAATAGTTTGAGCACCCTGTCAACATGTTCAACATGATCCTTCCAAGACCTGCTGTAGATTAGTATATCATCAAAAAATACTAGCACAATTTTCTAAGGAAGGGTTTGAAAATGGAATTCATCAACCCTTGAAATGTAGAAGGTGCATTGGTAAGGCCAAAAGGCGTGACCAAAAATTCATAATGACCCTCATGAGTTCGAAATGCTGTTTTTGGAATATCTTCAGTCTTCATTCTAATTTGATGATATCCCGAACGAAGATCCAACTTGGTAAAATAAATTGCTCCATGTAATTCATCCAATAATTCATCAATCACAGGAATGGGAAATTTGTCTTTAATGGTGAGCTTATTGAGCTCCCTATAATCCCGACACATTCGCCATGATCCATCCTTCTTGTGTACCAATACTACAGGAGCAGAGAAAGAACTTTGACTAGGTTGTGAAGATGAAGACATTTGACTGTTGACATGTGTTGTCCTTGATGGCAATCCACCTGATGAAGTTTTTCTTGACTTGATGGACTTAGTAAATGATGTAAATCCGATGTGATATGATGTTTGTTGACAATATGATGCTAAGTGTTGTCCTTGAAAGGCAACCCACTTGATGAAGATGATGACAACTTACTTGATGAAGTTGTGCTTGATAGAATATGTTATTGATGAAGGAAATCTGATGTATCTACAGTGAGTATAGAAGGCAATGAAGAAAGGATTTCAGCATGTGCTAATTCTATGATGAAAAAGAGTATGTCTCTAGGTCTACGCGGATTGGCCTAGGGAAAGTCGCGTATGCACGCTAAAAGAACGTTCCAAGTCGCGCATGGGAAAAAAGCGCTCAAAAGTCAAAACCGTGGGTAACCACCATGGTATTGACACATTGTATTGGGTAATGATCCGCCTAATTGACCCCCGTCTGCAGTTTTGGGCTCATGGTACGAGCCACCACAGTATTGAAAAAGGGGCTCATGGTATTGAAAAAGGATAATCCTATATAAGGAGAAGAAATTCATTGTGCAAATCACAAGTGTAAGAGCAAGATGTCTGAGCTTGAATGAATACTTCTCTGTGAAGTACATCTGTATGGAAAGGGTAAAGGTTTGATGATAGATCCGAATCTATGAAGCACTTATGAAGAAATGATGAAGCGGGATCTTTAGATCTGAAATGTACTTGTATTTGCTAGATCTGTTTATGGAGTGATTAGATCTGTGATGAGGCGAACATCAAGGCGAACATCTGTCTGAAGTAAAAGGGTAAATCTGAACTGAATATCTGATCTGAAGAAGTATGCTGCTCTGTAATGATTGAAGATCTATACGCTACTTCGCCGCGGAGGAAGCGCGTATATACGCAGCTTCGATGAAGTGAAAGCGCGTATGCGCAATGAAATATACACTGAGGTATACGCTGGTTTGTGTGGACGGAAGCGCGTATATACGCGACATAAGTAAAGGGAAAGCGCGTATGCAAACTAGGGTTTGCTGAAGCAAGGGGTATGAAATATCTGATCTGTTCTGCTGTGTTTCTGCTATCTGATTTGTGTTGATATGTATCTGTTGATGATGTATGTTTGAGCTTAAAAGTATGGAAAGGGTTCGGTCTGGAAATATGATGAATTGTGGCCTGCAAGTTGTGTTCTATTGAAGTGGTTGGATCCAGTGTGAAAATTGATGAAACGTGGTCCAAAGGGGTGTTGAGGGTTGTAGCCTTCAGTCAGGGGGTCGTAGCTCCCTTCCAGGTGAGGCTGGTAAACGAGATCGGGGGGTCGTAGCTCCCTTCCAGGAGAGGCTGGTAAACGAGTCAGGGGGTTGGAGCTCCCTTCCAGGAGAGGCTGGTAAACGAGCGCAGGTGGGTGCCTGCGTGCTGGTCAAGTCTGCGCCAACACATATGTTGTAATATGTTTTCTCTATAATAAAATATTGAAGGCTGAGCAACTGCAGCGGTGGTTTTCTCCCGATTTGGGTTTCCACCTAAAAATCCTGGTGTTCATGTGTGATTCTTTGTGTGATGGTTTATTCTGTTCTTACTGCACATGTTTACTGTTTAATGAACATCTGATGAATGATTGATGGAATAATATAAGTGAAGATTTAATGACAGATCTAGATCTCTGTGTATACGCTAGTTTCATAAAGGGGATCCGCGTATATACGCTAGTTTACCGAAGGAAAGTAGCGTATGGGTTTTAAGGAATGAAAAAGTAAAAAGATTTGATTATGCAGTAAATACTGATTCACCCCCCCCTCTCAGTATTTTTCCCAACAATTGGTATCAGAGGGTGGTCCTTCTGCAGAAGCTTGATCGCTTGAAGGAGATCCGTCGCAATGGGAAAGAAGCAAAAGAAGAAGCCTACTCGAAGAAAGGAGATATTTCAGAGAACATGGATACCAGAAATCAAAGGAGATGAATCTGATAGTGATTGGGGTCATCCTTTGAAAGATCTTAGTGGTACAAACAATAGTGAAGAATATGCTATCGACCTAGAAGAAGCTGTCAAGATTAAAGATGAAGAAAATTCTGACCAAGCTCTACAAGTGCTCATGGCAAAGAAGCAAAATACTCAAAGTAAGGAGATATCTCAGAAAACCGGTACAGCAGAAGTTGACAAAGATGAATCTGATAATGATCCTTGTAATCTTATCTGTGCAAGCAATGATGTAGATAGTGAAAGTAATGTTGTGGATTTAAAGAAGGTTATCAAAGACCAACAAAGAATATTTAATGAGAAGGACGTTGCCTCCAAAGCTTTGGTATTTAGACTGAAAAGGATGTTCGATGATGTACGCAGTCGAAGTAAAGGATATCAAGCTGGAATTATCTCTCTGCAAGTAGAACTTGAAGAAGCAAATAAGAAGAATGAAGGACTTGAAGCAGAAAACGGTTCTCTAAAAACAGGTCTGGAAAAATCAAAGAGGAAGAATAAAAGTCTTGAAGCTGAAATCATCTCTCTACAAGCAAAACTTGAAGCATCAAGTAAGAAGAGTGAGGAACCTATACAATCATTTGAAAAGGAAGGACTTGAAGCAGAAATCATTTCCCTCAAAGAAGACCTGGATAAATCAAATAAGAAGAATGCAGGACTTGAAGCAGAAAACATATCTCTGAAAGAAGATCTCAAAGCATCGAAGAAGAAGAATGAAGAGCTACAACAAACATGTGAAGAAAACGAAAATTGGTTGAAAGAAGAGATTCTAAATCTAAAGGATCAAGTAGAAGATGGAAGAAGGAAAGAAGAAAGCATGACAAAGCAATGTCAAGCCCTGGAGGTTGAGGTAAACATTCTCAAAGGTAAATTAGAAGAAAAGGTTAGAATTTTGAGGTTTCAAGATAGTACTAAGATTCTGGATAACATTCTTAGTAGTCAAAGGTCTCCTTCTATCAAACTTGGTCTTGGTTTTCATGAAACTGTTAAAGGAGAATCTAGTCCACAAGGAAGTGCTAAAGATTCAAAGGAAGTCAATACAAAACCTGAAGAGTTGAAAGAAACAAAAGGTCAATCAACAATGATGAAATCTCAAAGGAAATCATTCAATAATGTTGAATGTTTCAAATGTCATAATTATGGGCATGTTGCAGCAACTTGCAGGAGCAGATCATTTCAGCCTCAATCAAACAGTTCCTACATAGAAAGGTACTCTGGTTTCTTCAAAGGATATTGTTTTTCATGTAACAAGTATGGACATAAAGCAGCTGATTGTAAAAGGAGGAAGAATAGAAATACTCATTATGATTCTTATGTTTATTTCTCTAGCCACATGAGATGTTATGCTTGTAACAAGTATGGACATGTAGAAAAAGAATGCAGGATGAACAGATCTGGGAAAGTGGACAATTTTCAACACACAGTTGGAAAGCTCAAGCAAATTTGGAAAAAGAAGGAGGACCGATCAGAAACGTAGGGAATTCAGACCCTACTGCAGTCATCCGCTTCTGGAAGCTTACTTCTCTGATTGACTGCAGGAATGATGTGGGATACATTAGGAGATTTAGTAATGTATCGTCACAGTGGGAGCAATGCATGATGACTCTCATAGTTGATTTGATTATTCTGGTTAGATGTATTTCTGACAGTGCATCTGGTGTGAAGAAAAGACAGGAACATAAGGTAAATTTGCAGAAGGAGATGAAGGTGTGAAATTTTCTATATTACACTTTCCATACGCGGGTTATATGAAACAAAGTCGCGTATACACGCGAGTTCCAGCTGACACAGCCGCGTATGCATTGATGATAAGAGAATTTATCTGGAGCAGAGGTCCAGGGGGAGCATCAGTCTGACTGCTGATGATTGCACTATTAGCATTATTCTGGTTATACTCATAATAATGAAATGATACATGGGTTCTTGTGTTGAACATTATGGATGAAGCCTGGTTGCTTTATGATGAAGAGCATTTGTTGTTGAGATGAAAGTCTTATAATTCAGAGATGAGGACAAATCATGCAGAGATTGTTGCTGATGACTTGCTGTTGAAAGTGCTTCAGATTGCAAGCTAAGGAAGAGCATTGGTTTAGGGGGAGCAGCAGGTTGAATACTAATGATTGCATTATTGGCAATATGACTGCTTGTTCTTTGGTTTTTGTGATACTCATGCTCAAATGATGATGACTTGGTACATGATTTATTATGATGAGTTTTTGAGCCCTGGTTGCTGATAAGTATCCTTTGTACTCACACATGGATGAGTTGGATGTCATTTGATTCAGAAATAAATCATGCAGAGTGTGTTACTATGGTTGAGAGATCTTTTGCCTACATATGTTACTTCATGTTAAATCTTGAAGATCATGGTGATGATGGACCACATGGATGATTGTTTGACACCTATGTGAAGATGTTGTTCTGATATGAGAATCTCTCTTGGAAAGATTGTATTGATGCTGCAAAGAATCTGAAGGCTTGGTTACTATTGTACTGATGCCACAACCGTTGGATGACGCTTGAAGACACAACTACATCGTTCTATCTATCTGTAGTCCAGGGAAGCATTCAAATGTCTCAGAAAGAAGCTGAACACTGTCTTTGCCTTACAAAGAATCAGATCTGGTTGAAATTTAGAAGATGTCTTGGGATACGCGGGTTTCCTGAAACACAGTCGCGTATGTACGCGAGTTAATGCACAGAAAACCGCGTATGCATGATTGCTGACAATTTTTGCTTGGGTTTAGCTCTCTTCAGCACAG